>JANDKE010002317.1:0-10094 GCA_027627275.1 Coprinellus aureogranulatus
TAAAGACTTCGGGTTATGAGGCGGCATACGCTCAGAAGGCTCAGTGGGTTGACCAGGATGAGTGGAGTCCATCGCGAACACCACGTCGGGTATGCAGGGTGGAAGAAAGAGAGATCCACTGCGTCTTGACCACATCCTTCATTATATACCTACATTACCTTCCCCTTTGGTCATTGTTCCTCACGTGCAAAATCAAAACCCTCGTAGAAGCAGGTCAAAGGTCGGCACACCCTCCGGCAAGGGCAAAGTACCATGAAGCGGTGGCCACACGCTTCTGTACTGACTCCGAGGGTTACAATAGGCAAGAGATTTGGGGTGAAGTCTTCGGCGAAATGTCGCGGTTCTACATGGGATAGACCATCGACGTCCTCCTAGCACGTAGGTGAGAGAGATGCGTGCCTTTTGCTGTGGAATACGGGATGGTATACGCGACGATTGGGGAAAGGGGGGATCGCTTGGAGTTGAATAACTGGCGACCGTGCTGTCGTAAGGTAGTGCGATCACAGGGTGCGCCAGTCACTTGGGGGCCAACGGTCTGCGGGCCGCAGGGCGCGCCTTCTACGCGGAATGGAATTCCGTAACAATCCTTATCGGCGCCGCCATGCGTAACAATCACGCCCGCATTTCTGAAGCCAGAGTCTTTGAGCGTTTCGCGACGGGAATCGTGCGCCCTAGAGGACGCCTCCACCACAGCCAAACCCCGCCTACCAAGGACGCATAGTTCGCCTCATCCATACACCAAATTGTAAGGCATATCGATAACGCACGGCGACGGAGGACTTTCCTATGCGTCAGTGGACCTGCAGACACCATTAGACTCAGAGCTTGGTTATTGAGATTATTGAATCACTTCACCTTGAGTTTCAACGTTCGGCCCCGGGACGAACTGTCATTATCTCGGTGCTACGAGACATTTTCTGTAAGTAGGTAAAAACGGACGAAGAAAGACAGTCCCGAGCGCGCCTTGACTCTTGCTCACCGACGAGATGGATTCCCTCATCTCGACTCACGATGTCTGCTCTGTCTGCTCTCAATCTCCAGTGGTAAGCAATTAGATTCTGCATGGAGTATGAGCTTAGTATACAATAGTGGTCTCGCGCACGACGATAGCGGGCCTCCTCTCAACATAGTACTTCTTCTTGCCAATCGCACCGCAGCACCCAAGCAGGATGAGCACCCCAATGATACCGCCGATGATACCGCCGATAGGCGTTGACTTGCTCTTAGCCGCTTCCGTTGAGTTGAGCTGTGTTTGATCAATGCCTTGGAAGGAGATGTAGTCTAGGTTGTACGCCTAGGAGAATGAGGTCAATCAGGCTTCGGTCCTCGACCAGGAATCGATCCTCAAGCCTAAACTCACCTGATCTCCAGAAACCTCGGAGAGCGTAACGCTCAACGTGTGCGTCCCAGGGGACACAGTCTGCTTGAAGAACATCGTACTCGAGTTCCACTGGTTTGCATCGACCGTCTGTGACCCATCGAAGTGCGTCACCGACATCGGTGAACCCTTGTCGATAACGTAGCTTGAGCTCAGTTTACCGGAAACTGAGTTCAAGGCTCCGTACACAGCGATGCTCGATCCTAGCGCTTATACGTTAGTGACCTTCAAAGTACATGAGTGTTGTGGACGCACCAGTGAACTGCACGTCGAATTTAGCACCCTGCTTCGTGGACTTCGTCAAAGTCCCCTTCATAGGCACCGCCCTAGGCAGCTTCACATTATCACTAGGCGACCAATTCCCATCGTACTTGATCGCTCCATCCTTATCGTCAATCACCAACATCTGGTTGGCGAAGCCACGATCCTTGTCTGGTGTGATGAGGAGGTAGTCGAGAGTGAAGTTGCCTAGGTCAGGTCTAATGGTGAGCGAGTATGCGTCAGGGTTGGGGATCGTCCAGAGCTCTACCCCTGCCTGCGAAAGATCGAGCTTGGGTGATTGGGAGGCGTAGTGGAAACGTAGGAGCCACGCACCTTCCCAACGAGATCCTTGTCAACTTTCACTTATCTCCTGCCTCAGATCCGACCCATTCGACCTGAACGAGTAGTTGAGGTGAACGTTTTTCAGCGCCAGTGCCNACGAAAGTCACAGCATTCACTATCGATATCAATTTAGCCAGCGTCGAAGGGGCTAGAGGGAGAGACTTACGCGAAGGGAGGTTGATCTGGAGACTAGGGCGATCGGTATACTGAATGCCCCTCCCATTCAAGCCGGCGTTGCAGACGGTTGTTGTTTGGTTATGCGCCGACGTCGAGTTGGCGAACCGACTCCATTGGGCGCCGATAATCAGGTTAAGCTCCGCGTCGTCGATGAATATCGAGGGCGACATGGTCGAGGTGTAACGAGTGTTTCAAAGATAGTCCGGTTTAAGGAGGAATGATAATTAGGGGAGGGAGACAGGAACGAACGAACGAGGGACAAATAACGAGGGCGAGGGGAATGACAGCGATGGGAGGCAAGAGACACTCTGGAGAGAGGTCCACAAACCTACCTAACTATATCTACCTCCCAATCGCCACCGGACGACGTGCCTGAGACAGGCGCCTAAAGGAAGGCACCAATCAGTACAGTCTTCCCGTACATGGAAGAACACGCCGCACTACCACACGCAAACATCTGACTGACAGACATCGTGCATGCTGTTCACTTGGGAACAATCGAAGTGAAGATTACAGTGGGCGTCGAGGACTACATCCGGAGCCTTGACATGGAAGCCCCTACTTTGGGCTGGTAACGCACATCAGTTGGGGCGTCTCATTCAGGTCGACGACGACCAAGGGATAGAGACGCACCAAATGAAAGCCACCCCTCCTTCAAACCCTCCATGAAACGACGAGTTTATGTGGCTTGCGAATAGTGGAGAACGTCTAGCCAAAGTTAGTGGTAAGCGGTAGGAAGGCAACAGCGAAGCTCAAATATGAGCTCGGGGAAGGCGGATCTCCTCTCCCCGAGACCGCCGCGATGCCCGAAGCGCATGCCTTCTGGCTTGCAAGCGGCTGAAGGACAGTCCATTCATTCGTTGGGCTTGGCGAGCCTCGCGTACATTACCCAGTCCATCCACCGTCGGAGCGAAATTCTCATGAGCAATGGGTGACATTCAAACGACCTGAATCTCTCCTGCCACCTTCCCGCTCAGATGTCATGCGTCTCACCAGACNGGNTCGNNGNCGGNGNTCGAGGCNAGCCCACAAATCCACGNGGGTCAAAGAAAGGCAANCATACAGCTTTCNAAGGCATCCATTAGANAAACGANAACNAACGNTCTATAGAACTNCACCGTCGTCAGCACATACANCAAACTTCAAGTCCAGTNGCTCCCAAACGTACCTAACAAAGTNGAACNCGCGNTTACTCCTCCGACTCCTCCCCAACATCAACCAACGCCCCAACNCCCTCACCGTCCGCAACCTCCTTTTCATGCGCGAGCGCCTCCGCCCACCCCTCCTCAAAAAGGTCGGGATTATCCTCCGGATCCGCAATAGCATTNGCNATCTTCGGTCGGGCCTTCAACTCGCTCTTCCACTGCTTCACAGCACCGGGAACGAGGCTGAACGATGAATGACAGTNAGTACAGCGTCTCGACAGCTNGGCTCCCGNCGTGGATTGCGGGCGGGTGAAGGCAATGANGTNCAANAGNGATNNNAGCTCACCTNGGCTTNTACGTCCTCGCAAACACCGCACCCTCACACACCCGTCCAGTCCGCCCAAGNAGACCCACACACCCATCCACATCTCCNCCAACAAGCCTNCACACAAAGCTCAAGTTNTTCGCTCCTTTACCCTCCGCCTCCTGCGCCAACCTCTCCACNCCNCCCTTATCCCCNTGCGCAAGCAGCANNAGGAACAAGGAGGCNAGGTCTCCAGCGGATTGGAANGCCTCTTTGGCGAGNTCGAACTTCCATACGGAGAGNGCNCGGTCGCCGATTGCTTTCCACTTGACGGANGANTCGGTNGGNGGNACGGTGCGNGCGATGGTGACGGCGGTGTCGAGGTCGTCNAGNGAAAGGGCNAGATCGAACTTGTGGTCNGGGTCNGTGGTGATNTCGAGNGCGAGTTCCTTGAANTCTGNATACGGATTCCGTCAGTAACGANTACNGTNAACATNTTGTATGCATGCGCACCTCNCTGCTCCANGAACCTGGCAACCTTGTTGACCTCGCTCTTCGGAATCGTGGGCAAGATCTCCTGAGCCGCCTCCATNTCACCGCGCANAATGGCAGTCTGGTACTCCACCACGCTCAAAGAGAGGGTGTATGCNTANAGATGCATGTCCTTGTCTGCNAGGTAGACTCGGTTATGNGCNGGGAGGTATCCAAGGAGNTACAGNGGCCTNTANATGNATGAGGAACNGCTCCAGAGGGACGGTAGGNANNGANCCTNACCTGTCGAAGGGACTGATGGTATACGATTCGCTGCCGACGAAGTAGCATAGGCGGNTGTTNGTAGTGGTGTAGATGAGGCAGTCGCCAACCCATTTAGCGGTCTTGATNCTAGATANNCACNNTTNNGTTANTACGGTACGAGGGTAAGGGAATGNGGGACNTACCCATCCGAAATCTCNGCAACGACGTCNAACGCCTCNTCTACACCTTCATCGGTGATCTCNACTCCCTCGTCTACNCGNGACTGGTANGCATCACGGTCGAANTTNAGGATGTAGTACGANTCGTCTGCGACNACNGCAACGAGNTTTCCGGTNCCNGACCAGAANACCTGTAGNGNTTGCTCAGANNCNANGTTNNNNAGTAGGNATAGGNANACTCACGTTCTTNGCATCGACNTCGATCCTNCGCACNATNTCACCNGTCTCCCAATCCCAGAACACCACGAACCCATTGCCCTTCGCTCCAAGNACNGGNCCNGTNTANAGNTGATCNACAGCCCAGCTNCCTGCNCCCTTCATCGTNGCCCCAGTCCCNGCTCCNCCCGTCTTCTCCCTNAAGTTCTTGAAGATNTTGAGGCGGACCTTGGACTCNANCACCGCNTACGTATTCGANTCNGGCGCCCACGCAAACGAGATGGCGCTCCCGAAGCTCTTGTTCCTCCACGCCAGNGCGGTGTAGATGATGTACTCNCCGTCNCCGACNACAGTGACGAATCGNCCNTTGGGCGAGTGCANGATNGCCGTNGGGAACACNTCCGTNGTGCCCATGTCCTTCGTGCTGAACGGTATCCGCGTTCCGTCCGCCCTAGACACGTCGTGCTCAACCGTCGAGAGGTTACCAGAGAGCACTTCGTGGTTCTTGGTGTAGATGAGCTTGCCGCTCGGGTCCATGCTGAACGTCGGCTCGTCCCTCCCCAGCTTGATCACCACCACCCCCTCGTCGAAACCCACCGCAACCTCGTTCGCGCCCTTGTTCAGCGCAACGCACCACGCCCGCTCCAGCCCGTAGCTCAGCGTGTTCTCGATACGGTACGTCGACGCGTTCCAGATCTTGATCGTCCCGTCCTCGCTGCCAGACACGATCACAGGCAGGTTGTCCAACCACACCGCGAACGAGACGTTGTTCGTGTGCCCCTCCATCGTCTGCACGCAGCTCTTCGACAGGTAGTCATACACCTTCACCGTCTTGTCGTCCCCGCAGGTCGTGAGATACGGCTTGTCCGATCCAGGGTAAAAGTCAACGAAATTGACGCCCTTGTCGTGCGCCTCGAGCGTCGTGTTCGGCGTACCCGACGCCAGAGACCACACTTTCACCGTCCTGTCGAGACATGCGCTGATAAACGTGTTGCTGTCCTTTGGGTTGAACGACAGAGACATGATATAGTGCGTATGCCCTTCATACGTCTACAATCCCATAAGCCCCGTCCCCCTGAGCATGCATACCACGCACCTGGATGTTCTTCCACCCCTTCTCCCAGTCCCACGCCTTTATCGTCATATCGTCGCTCCCCGTCAGTACAATCGGCAGCGTCGGGTGCACTGTCAGGCATCTAATGTAGTCTGGATGGGCTTCAAACGCCGCGACCTTCTCGTGGGTGTTGTAGTTGAAGACGCGCAGCTGGTAGTCGTCCGACCCGGCGACGAACCAGTGTTTCCTCGGAATAAACTTGGCGCATCGTACAGGAACTTCAGCGACCTCGAAGGACCGTACGAGCGCCCCCGTTTCGTGGTTGTAGATGTTCACGCTGCCGTTATACAGCGCCGCCAATAGCCATGGCTCTGTCGGGTGGAAATCGACCGCCTTAACCCGGTCAGAGCGGGCGAAAAGCTTTTTCTGTGAAGCTCCAGGTCAAGCTCAATCTCCTTCAGATATTGCCCGGGAACTTACTGTAACATCGAAGAGCATGGCGGTAATTTAGCAGGCCAGCATCCTTGGCGCCCGGGCCTGACGTGGAGGGGTTTGTTTGGCGGTGCCTTGTGATATAAGCTTTGATTAGATTAGATCTAAGCAATCTTATCAGCTTGAGTACCAGCGAATATATTATATCGCGAAGTTCAGTCGAGTCTGTAAGAAATATAATCCTTTGACTTCAGGATGAGGAGGCGCGGTGTGCAGACGTGATGGTGGTTAGAAGGAAAGGGATGTGGGTCACGACAGGCCAGCTGGACGCGTGCAAAACCTGACTCCCCACAATCATCAGCTTGACTTGAGCGCTTGAGCGCAAACTGTAACAAGTCAAAGGCAAGTAATCGACACCGGTTGTCTAATCACAGCCCCAGCAAAACCGTACAATAATTTGCAATTTTTAACGCGAAAAATGACATGAACTCATGGCCAAGGTCCTCGAGAATAATTCAGGTTGCTTAGTCTCGATGATCTGGCTCTTAGCGTGTCCGTGGATGTGTTTATCTCAACGCGTCTCGGTTCCGGTTCTTGTAGCTCACCTATCCGAAAAGGAGCTTGTGTCCTGTGCTTTACAAGTGGAAGAGGGGGATAGGAAATCATGGTAGTGGTAGTTGGAAATCGAAGGTGATGGAATCGGCAATTTGAAGCTAAGTCCGTTCGTGACCTGACTCGCTGATCTCATTGTCCTTAGCCAGTAAAAAAGCTCTCGAGAAGACCTGAACCTTCGGCTCCAGGGCAGCCCGTTTTTGGTATGAGAGCCGCAAGGTCTCATGAGATTAAATTCAATATTCCAGATTGAGCGTCCTCAACCGACCGATAAATCCTCGACGAGCATCCAGAATTGCTTGGTACCCAGGCTAGGACTATCCGCTGCCGAATTGCTTGGTCGAAATCCCCTCTCGCGTGGGTTGAGCTTTGATTGTTCCCCATCACGGCGCTTGCACTTGCGAGTCACAGCTGGTCCATGACTAGGACCTCATTGTGGTTCGCCGGTGTGACTGCGTTTGTTGATCCCCTCTCACTGTGGCCGCATCGTGATTGTGCTTTGCCTTGCCACAGTTCCCCGATCGTATAAATAATGCCCTGTTCAGTCGCTAGGTACAAATTTACCCACGTTTTCCGACTACCCACATCTAGGGCTCGATTTGGCCCCCTTCTCCTCTCCCGCATCGCTCTCTCTTTTCAAAGGTCTTCCCCAATTGAGATGGCCCCTCGTCCTTCCAAGCGCAAGGCTAGTGACGACGTGAGTTACCATAAAGTAGCCACTGTATTCGACGCTAAACAGCTATAGGTTAACCCGAACCAGGAGATACGCGAAACCAAGCGCCAGAAAGAAATCCGTAAAAAGAAGGAAGAGAAGGAGGCAGAGAAGGCTCGGAAAGCAGCGGAGACCCATGGTGCGGGAGAACCTCAAACTCAGGTATGCCCCGTTCATCAGGGTCTGAACAGGTCTATCTTATGTTATATTCCACAGGATGTCGACCCTGAGAAGAAGGGGAGACGCAAGCCTAGCGATCTCAGGGAGCTCGAGCTTGAGCTTCTTGAATTAGAGAAACAAGACCCCATTGGCACTGGCATACGGCGCAGGAGCCCCCTCCCAGCCAAAGGTAACCCCCACACCATAGGCAGCCCCACAAACGCTGTTGAAAAGCCCGAGGCCGATGGAAGGTTCGAGGAGAACGTACAGCTTAAGATCGCGAGTTGGGACAGCTCTGTAAGTGTTTCTATAATCTTGGCGTGGGCGATAGCTCGATAGCTCAATACGGAATACGAATGTGATACAACTGCAGGACTCCGAAGAGGAACTATCCAGTGGCACGTCAAAGAAGCAGGCCACCATCCCCGCCTCCCAACTCGAAACGCCGGGCAAGTACGTGAAGACGGGTAGGCGCACCGAGATGTTGAAGGCCGTTGGAGGTGTCCCCAAGTTCACCTTTATCCCAAAGACCCCTCGGGACAAGGGTCTCCATTCTCCTAGTCGTGGCTAGATTATGTTTGAGTGAAGTCTCCTCTACTTACTTCCTATGCTCTATACGTCTCCAAGTTCAATCTCTGTTATTGTACCGTATCATATCGTTCTCACTACTGTTCGAGACCCGTTTGCGCGTCGCTCGCTTTCCTGTCAACTAATTCTTCAATCCAAGTTCTTCTTACTCCACCTGATATCTCAATCCTCTGTCGTGACTTCTTGTTCAAGCGCTTTGACGCGTTTCGACGCGTTTAAGCGCCGGTAAGCCTCGGTAAGCCCCTATTCCGTCGAGGTTGACCACGTGGATTTGTAATCGCAGATGATTCCGAGTCGGCCTTCTGCTGGTTGGCACCGTGTTCGAACCCTTTCCCCTCCTCCGAATCGACGACACCGTCGACCCTGCTGTGTTACAGTGGACCCGCTCGGCAGGGCAGTCAGCTATACCCGTATCAGCATGCTGGGGCTTGATCGCATGCCTCTGGCGCTGAACTAACGCTGTCGGACCCTTCGCTAGTACCTGAAGAACAATTTGAAATACAGCCTCGCCTTGGAGAAGGATGGGATGCGTGCGTGATAACTTGGGGGTGTGATTTAACAAAGTGCGTCTTCTCGAATCTAGTTTATGCTACCCAGTCTGACAATCGCTTTCAAATTCGTTTTAGCCTAGATGCAGAACCACCGCGGTCCTTTTTCTCTATTCGACCCACTGTTGTTCCTGGAAGGGTAACTCAGCCCTGGCACCGTCGTCGTCAGGGGCGGCAGCACATGCTGTTACGAGCGTGAAGCTCTCAGGGGGAGTGACGATCAAGGGCTCCTGCCCTGACTTTGACGTTTTCTAGATTCTGCGGAACAAGGGACGGTCGCAGCAAGAAATTCTCTATCTTCTCAACAGGACCACGGCATGAAGAACGTGTCTCGCGCTGACTCGTCGTAACCTCTGTTATGTCGGAATGAGGACAGGTCATCCTGGTTTCCCTTCAGGCGGCTGATATGGCCTTTGTTTTTCAGCTTTTGTCAGCGGACTCTGCGCTCGTGTGGGTTCGATTACTCGCTTGCCTCTGTTCATATTTGACCTCAGGGGATCAAGGTTACGTTCTAAGCTCTAGTACGTCAGCACCGTGTGGAGGTTGTCATCCTCTTCGGTGATGGGGCATGACGAGAAGGGGGTTCTATGAGAAGATAAAGAAGGTGGCCACAGGGACCGGCGCGTACTTATGTTGCTGAACCTCGATTGCGTGCGCCAGGCGGAATTTGCTTCTGAACATGGCTGAAGATTGTGCTCTACCCCTACAAACCCTCGGATCTGTCCAGGGTAGTATCTATCTGCGTTTATTCGACCCCTGGCAGACGAAGATCAGCCTTGGCGAAACTAGAAAATGCACAGGATCAACGGAAAACAGCTGTTTCTTGAGGCTTGGGTAACTACATGGGAGGCCTGTATTTGTGTACGTATAGATCTGAGACTCTCGTAGCAACTCAAGTCTCGCCGTGTAAGAATTCTAGCTATACATGCGGAAGTTCCCTAACTGACGAAGCGAATTTGGGCCAGGTTCAACGCAGAAGTGCGAGGGAGGCAGGTGAAATGATAGGTAGGACAAACGTTGCATTGCTTCTCAGCGCTGTTCTATCCCGGTCTAGTCGCCAACGCCGGAAAGGCATACATTCCGCGTCTAAGCGCCCAACCCCTTTCTCCCACACGTGACTGCGCGGAGGGAGTGCGGGCAGTGCATCGCTTTCAGCCCAGTGTGAGATCCGCTTTCTGCTAGCACCTTTCCTTCCACCGCCATCATCACGTCCCATAATCCCTGCGCAACGATCTCATTTCCGTTTTCCAAT
>JANDKE010002318.1:0-10094 GCA_027627275.1 Coprinellus aureogranulatus
CGCCTCTTATGGGCCTGGGGTTGCAGGTTCCGCCTCCCCCTCGAAGCCCTGGCCCCCCTCCTTACAGTAGCAACCAAAGCCACTATGGGTATGGGCAAGCGCAACGTGGATACTACCCGGGTGTGCCCATGGGTGCTGATCAGTACGGACAAGGCATGACAGGGTTGGAGAACCAGATGGGTGGCATGAATCTTGGTTCGCAATCGTCTAGCGGTTATAACCCGCCCCCTCGATCTACCCATGCGAGATATCCAAGGGAGAAAAGTCAAAACACCTTCTATTTCTAAGCCGCCCGACCTACCTCCAGTCCGTATCAATGCGATGCGCTCTGTCGGACGTTCGTCGGCTTTCATACTCTCATTCTTCGAAAATTATCGTTCATTTATTCTCTACGATACCATATGACCCCCTCACGTTAGACGGACTCATTTTGCGCTCGCGACATCTCTCCAAGTCTTGGCGACCTCACCCTACTTTCTTCTGGTTTCTGGTATTCCATTGAAGCTCAAGCTCCCACCTATTTCACCCCCATTGACTGCGACAAATTACGTACTCTTCCACTCTCGTTCAAGTATATACGGTTAGAAACCCCCACTCACTCCCTCCCAGCTCACTCATCTCGTTACTACGCTCGCTTTTCCATGCACCGTCTTGTGTCTTGACTCGCTTCCGAGTCATGTATTGGCGCAATCTTTAATTCATTCGATTCTCGATAGCTTCGAGTTCAAGCGTGTCATCTCCCCAGGGTGATTCCATTCGGTCCCTTCATTGTTCTGAAGCTGATCTACTTTACAGTGTTGGCTGCATGCATTGGTCATAGGAAGGTGTGTATATAGTGAGTGCTCATATTCCAAGAGATGAAATGGCTGTGGAACAGGAAGTGAGCAGCCCGTAACCCTGCACCCCGTCCTGGTTCCCCGCGATTGGCAATGCGGTGAACACAGCAATAGGGGGCGGTGTGATATGGTTCGCACCTGTCCACTTACTGACTCTTACTGAGCACTGCTGTGGTCCTGTAGGTGTGTCGCCAGACGTTTACAATAGTGGTATAGCTTCCGTGCGTTGTGGCTATGGTGCCGCATTGGTGCGCGAGGTCCACGCGTTGTGGGCGTTGTGCGGCGGTCGTGGCTACCTCATTGGCAAAGCTGTCGTGCCATTCGTATTGCGTGGCATGTGCATGTTACTATGGACAGACTCCAGGCGGTGACCCTGCACGCGTGACAAAGCGTTTGCTGCTGTACCAGGCGTCCTTATATTCTCTCTCCCTTGGCTCTCTCCTTCCCGCACTCTCATACCCACGCTCTATCTCACTCTCCAGCCCCGCTCCTCCACTCCGCCTACAAGCTATGCCAAGCTACTTCGAACGCGCTCGAGACTTCAATGTCGGCGAGATGAGGGTGGAGAATATCAAAGGAAATTACACTACCGAGCATCACACGAACATTCACGAAGAGGAAGTCGGGAGGGAGACCTACGACCAAGAGGGCGCAGTTGGTGTTGTCAATGGACGTGGAAGATTCAGCGGAACAATCAATCATGGGGGAAACCCTCCCAAGGCCAGACAGCGACCACCCCCTGGTAAGGCTCACCTTTCTGAAGGGAGCTGAGCTGAACGTATGTGCCCACTAAAGGGCCGACCTTGCGAGTACCCAGACATGAACGTCGTCCCGCATCAGAAGAGCGTCCTAAAGGACCTGCGAGTAAGCCAGTCTCACTCACTTCGATAACGCTACTTCATTACCTCAACTTTTTCTCGCAAACAGAGAAACCAATGTCCGACCCGAGCTCTGACCGCGGGTATGCGTCTAGCTCTGGGAGTGCCGACAGAACACATTCCCAAGCTAAGTACTTCCAGGACGCGGAGCGGCTCAGCATTTCGTCTATGGACATCAAGAATATCGAAGGCGATCGAACAAGCAGGGATACCAAGCATGTTCACAAGAAGTACGTACGGGAAAGGGTATACAACCAAAGAGGTGCCATCGGAGTAGTGAACGATCGAGGAACGTTCTCCGGCACTATCAACTATGGCGTGAAGAACGGTACGTCAAACAATGCTCATTATTTCAACCATCTTTAGCTGTAACGACTATATAGCCTTCAGATCATCTAAAGACTATGATTCTGAGAGCGACCAAGACGAAGGTTCTGAATCCGAGTCCGATGAAGATTCGAGCGAAGAGGAACCTCGGTCTCGAAGTAAGCATTCTACCGCCGGGAGGTATAAGCGGACTTCTTACGACAGCGTTATCTCTGCAGCAGTTTACAACCAGCAGGGCGGCGTAGGGATTTTCAACGACCGCGCAAGGTGCAATGGCAATTTTACCGTTAATTACGCAGCTGCGACCGATCGTGAGTCGCACACTTGAAATCCGTGGCGTTGTTGTGTTGAGAACCGCTCGGCTCACAGGGTTTTCCAAGATGAATCTCCAACGAGAATGGGAGGATCAGAACAGTAGATTCTCAGGTACATTGCCCACTGCCTTCTTCAAACCTTCGTCTAAAGTGTTACCAGGAACCCAATCACGGCGATGGTGTGGAAATGTGCCACCATCGCACACAGACTTCGGGGCAGCAGCTCCTTCACGAAATTTGGGTACACCGCCAAGCTTTGCCGCTCCGCGACACACCCATAGGGACAGAAATCCGTATCACGGCACTAGACAGAGAGATCGCTTTGCCGATGTCTAACGGTTCATGGTACTAGGTGGTGTTTGTGGGGCGCTCGAGAGGCAATTTCCCCTTCGTACCCATCACAGAGTATTGTATTTCGCATTCCCGCAGTGCCTGATGTTGTCCCCAATAGCATTTACCTTCCATAGCTGACGCAATAACCTGACGTTTCTCAGATCTAGGAAACAGCCAATGAATCTATAGTATTTGGTCTTGAAATGCCATCCGCTTTGTGACTGGCAGCAGTTACACACACGCACACACACCTCAAATGAAGCGGTGGCATATGCGGAGCCGGAGGGTATTGGGTAATACTGGATTGACCTCCGTGCTCTTCCTGTCAGGGTATGCACGACCTAATTCAGATGTAGAGGATCTTGAGCCTCAGGCTGATAAGATAAGATATTTCAACTCAGCCCCTATCACACGAATGATCAAATCCTGGCCGAATCCCGCCGCTGGGTGTTCAAGGTTCACTCTCGACTGTCACCCAAGTGACCCAACTACCCTCGACCTGCTGTGTTGTGAAGGCTGGATGGTGTGGAACTTCTATCCCTGAGAGACTCGCCACGCGGCGGTGCGACCGCGACCAAGGTTTGGATGAAAGCTGTAATTCAAGAAGTGCGTCTCCCAGGTGATCCCCATCGAGCATGACTCGGTGCAAGGTTCCGCTACATCTTGCCCTTTTCCAAAATAACGTCGCCATTCCACAGTTCTGCGCTGCCACCAAACTTCTGGGTCTTCGAGATCCCGTATGGATGGGGCTAGAGGGACTCACAATTGACGTTTACGGATGTCAAGTGATCCCAGACCAATCTACTTCCCCTGGCCATTCAAGGTGCTCCCAGAAAGACCGGGGCACGCCTTTTTAATGAAAAGCGAGACGCCTCGTGTTGACTCGGGGCTGTCCTCCCGATCTCTTTCCGTTCGACTGTCATTGGGCTACGTCTTCAGTGGCTACGGAAGCGCCCGTCATGACATTCGCTTCCTTTGCTTCATATATGGCCGCCCGTCTCTTTGTCTGATCTTTGACTGCCACCCGGCCACTCTTCCCTTGTCCCAGTGGCATTCCATTTGCGTCTTGACCGCTGAGCTGCCCTGGCACCAAGGATGGCGGAGTTCTTCAGTAATGCCAAGGACTTCAACGCCAACCGAGTGTCGATAGACAACGTGGATGGCGACTACATCGACGAGCACAGCACCTTTATCGATGACGACGCAAAAAGAAAAGCAACCTATGACCAAGATGCCTCGGTGGGCGTTGTGAACGGGAAAGGGCGATTCACGGGAACGATTAACTACGCTACAACCTCGACCAAGAAAAGCAAGAGTCGTCGTGAGTTCAACGGGTGTGTATATCATCGCTGGACGGTAGTGCTGAAGCTATCGTGCCTAGCGTCCCGCAGTCAGACCACACCAGGATCCTATTGCGCCGATGATTACAGTGAGTGAGGTTCCACTTTGAGGTTCCACTTCTGTCAGGAATAGCGCTTAGGCACGTTCTTTCACAGCGCGACAGACCTACGCGTCAAACGCTCCGCGAAGCCATGTATCCGGGACGCCCCAATCTGACCCCAGAAGTCAACCAGCCTCCTTCTTCCACGACGCTTCTGAATTCAGTGTCGACAACATGGATATCAGAAACACCAGTGGCAATCACATCGATCGCGGAACGACCCACGTGCGCAAATCATCCGCTCGCGAGGTGGTTTACCACCAGAACGACGCCATTGGTGTAGTCAACGGCCAAGGTACATTCTCTGGGACCATCAACTATGGCATGAAAGGCCGTGAGTGCTATCACCAGAAGACAATCTTAGCATGCTAATTTGGGTGTCTTCAAGGATCGTCCAAAGCGTCGAAGTACGAGACAGACAGCGAGGATGAGGAATCAGAATCCGAGCAAGGGTCAAGCTCTAGCGACGAAGACTATCGCCATAGTGGTATGATTTCTTCCTCACAATCCCGGGCACTCATTGTTCATTTGCTGATACCGTCCTCTTAGGGCGTAGGTATAACCAAAAGGGTGCAGTAGGCGTCGTAAACGACCATGGAAAGTTCCGCGGGACGATCAACTATCATACGAGCTCCCGTGACAGTAAGTCAAGCTCAGAGTCGCTGTTGACCAGCTCAACTCAGTGCTTCTTGGTAGAGCATGCGAAGGTCAACCGAAGTAAGAGGGATGAAAGGCTTCACTCCCAGAAACGTGCG
Organism: Coprinellus aureogranulatus; assembly: GCA_027627275.1. Taxonomy (NCBI): domain Eukaryota; kingdom Fungi; phylum Basidiomycota; class Agaricomycetes; order Agaricales; family Psathyrellaceae; genus Coprinellus; species Coprinellus aureogranulatus. The sequence goes on from JANDKE010002318.1 coordinate 4,885, forward strand.
CGTCCGTGCTACTCCCCTCAGCCTTGAGTGTAGCGCTGACATTCCCCGTTCAGAGGTGCCGTTCCAAGATTATCAAGGTGGGTTTTATACTCGCGGATAGCTGATCTCTCAGGCCCCACTTTTCTCACCAAACTTTCTTTCAGAGTACCAAAACGAAACGCCACCTGGAATCGATGTTCACCCTTGTTCTCCACCTCAGAGATCAATGAAAGGTGAATCCCTCCTACTAATCTCAGCTTTAACTATTCCTGAGCGAACCTCAGAGACCGGAAATGGATATGGTTCGCGAAACCCTTTCCAGCAACCCTATGCGGACCAGACTCCTCGCCTTCCAGCACTCCACGAAGAACCTAGGTTTAGACAGCAATCAGAGATGGGATCTTTCGGCTCTAACGAGCGGTTTCTCTGCCAGCCACCCTTGTCGCCCTTAGTAGGCCTCGGCTTGCAGACGCCGCCCTCAACTCCAGGCCATCCTGTACAGCACATTCCTCAAGCAAAACAATCGGGTCCATTCGATAAGAACCCGTTCCGACGTATGACAGCCCCCTCGGCGTTCGACGTCAACAACCTCACGAAGCAGATGGGGGGGATGAACATGGATCCTCGAGTGGCCTATGTTTCACCTCCGCTTACTGGTCACATTAGCAACCCTCAGGGCGCACCCGAGTACTTCTAAAGCGTCAAACTTCGACCAAACTACTCATCGCCGGCAATCGTAGAACTCATGCTAATTCCCTCTACTTACCTCTCTATGCCTCTTTCCACCCTTCCACAAACATAGCGTTTTAGGCCGCTGGGCGTTGACCACCCTGTGCGATTGAATACACTGCTCTAAGCGTAGTTACCCATCATTAGGAGTTTTATCAGACTTACCTTACAGAATATAGTGGTTTGTTCTATGCCTCATCGATGCGCATAAAACATGCTGGCAATGGCGCGGAGCTCCTGGAATTGATAAGATAAGACAAGAGCGGTCTCGCTCCGCTCGCCCCTCTTGTTAGAGTCAGATTATTACATCGACTATTCGCAGACGCACAGGAGACTTTCCCAGCGTTTAATGAGCACTACGATTCGATCAATATATGTGTATGTGACAATGCAAGCCGTCTAGAGACTGAAGTACCACAGCGCCAAGCGAGTATTACGAGTCGCTGCGAGTTTGTAAGTGCTGGACATGTGTTTCTCCAAAGTGGTAGTTTCTGCAAGTGAGACAAAGCCGAGCAGAGACTGAGGACAGCGTAGGTAACTCACCGAACAACGACGACAACTGTGGGCAGGGAGAGAGGTAGATGCTGGGAAGACGCGGAAGTACAACGACCCCACCACAGTGCCCACACCCCAGATTATATAGCGCGAAGACAAAAGACTCAAATCAGGAACGGCCCCAGGCTCGATGGTCAAAGGTACGGTTAGTCATGACGCGCAGTGACGATGCAGAGTAAACAATAGGCTCGGACTGGAGGATAGCTCGTTCACCGGCGCTGTCAACATGAGCAAACATTTCGAAGAGCGGGACCTCGTCAAAGATGCCCCTCCTTTAGAGGCATCAAGGGTGACCTTCGAAGGAAAACCAGATTTCGGTGGTGAGAATGGTATGCGAAAGCCATTTATTGAGAAAATTGCGGTGGTTTGTGCACAAACGAACGCGCTGTCCAAGGGCAAAAAGGCACAGAACAAACACGTACAAACGAATGTAGGTCGTTTCTTTATATATATTAGTGATAAGATCTCCCAATCGGGGAGTCCCGCGTTCAAGTTCGAACCCGTTGCCTACGACCTTTCTTTTTGACCCCCATGAGGACCACCACCTCGTCGCACAGCATGTTTGGGCAGTACCGCGTCCTCGAGATAACAGCGTGGAATTGCATTCAGCCACATACACGACATTCGTTCGTGCTTCTTCCTTCACAGGCTTCTTTTCGAAGGTCAATCATTCGGGAATTTGTCGTCCTAAACCTCGGAGGTCATACTCTTCGAAGGCTCCTCGAGCTCCATACCCTACGACTGCTGGGAAGAACTAACTGCGGTAATCGCTGTGTTGCGAACCTCGGTGCTGCTGTGCAACCAATGGGAATACTCTCTTCGAGAACAGAACTCTTGCTCTCGAGGACGAAGACGAGTCATCGTTGATTTCCCTTCGGTTTTAAATGAATGCGCCGCGAGCATTCGTTCTTCCCCTGTTCGCTCAATCATGCCTGTCTGGCCGTTCTTACTGGCCACAGCAGCGACTCTGCTCCTCGCTGACCATGCGAACGCTTTGCTTCGGTTTCCGTGCGCGCAACTCGTGACAGAGCGCTTCGATCCGTACGTCCTCCCCTGGCCTTGGTTTGACTTCTGTATTTTGTGAATTTGCTGAGCCTTATCTGCAGGCTTGTAACGCCAGGCCAAGTGTCTCCCCATGTTCACCAGATCCTGGGAGGAGTAAGCCACCTTCCCTCAACTGTCGAACCTCCTCCCTGACAATCTCCAACCTCTTTATTTGTGGCAGAATGCGTGCGTAAGAACGATCGAGGACCAGGCCGCCTGGCTGACGCCCAAGTAATAGCTTCAACCTCACCATGGATCCCTCCCTGGATCTACCGAGTCTCGCGACCTGCACTACTTGCCGCTTTAAGGAGAACAAATCAAACTACTGGACCGCTGTCATGTACTTCAAGCATACGAATGGAAGCTACCTCCGCGTATGTCATCGCCCAGCCGATATTCACATATCGCTGAATCTGCTCAGGTTCCCCAAATCCCAAACCACTTTACAGGGTCTCCGAATGGGGGGATGACAGTATACTACGCCCAGCACCCTGACGGCCATAAGATTACTGCTTTCCCCAAAGTGAGGCAACCCAGTTTTTGATTCCACATACGATCTTATCGCCGTACAAAGGGTTTCCGAATGATTACTGGCGACCCAATGCTGCGCAGTTTCAGATATACCGACAATACGACAGGCGACTACTGGGGCAAGAGTTTCCGCTGCTGGCAGACCACCGGCCCATACGACTACTCGAACAGTCACGCAATTGGTCCTGGTCCCTTTGACACCGTTCACCTCCCAAAGGCTCCTTGCCCTGGCGGCATTCGATCGAACACGTTCTTCCCAGCGTGAGCCCTGCTACGACCCTACTCATCTGACACCTCTCCTGATCCGCTTCCTTTCATACAGATGCTGGGACGGGGTGAACCTCGATACCCCCGACCACAGCGTACGTCCCAGTCTCGCTCTTTTCGATCGAAGCTTAGGCCTGACATCCCCAATAATGCAGAGCCACTCTCCTACCATAGGTCCTTCAGGTTCCCTTTGGGTTCCCTATGAACCGGTGCGTGGTCCAATGCATGTCAATGTCCCTCCCTCCATCCCTCCCTATGAGCCTCCTTCTACGTCTGATCGTCGTCGTCGCCCGGTCGGAGGCGTCACGGCTATTGTGTCGGTTCGGTGGACTGGTCCGTTTCGAGAGCTCGTGGGTTCCGCTCCCCGATTTCGTTGGTTTGGCGTTTTCGCGCTTTGGTCCGCTTCGTGGTCTTGCTGGCTATCGTCCCTTCAATCCCGCAATTCTTCGGTTTCGTCGTTGTCGTGGTGCCGTTACTGGATTCGTTGGTACGTTGGCTTCATGGTTTCGACTTCGCCGGTTCGTTGGCTTCATCTGTTCATGGAATCGGATACGTGGATTCATCGGTCCTGTCGTACGGAGATTCGGTTTGTGGAATGGGACATGGGTGATATCCTGGCTTTCGGCGAGCTCATCGTGTACACCGATGGGCAGACTTGTGAGACAATATAAGACTCTACATGGCCCGTGCAACTATGAGACACAGAAGCGTGATTGGGGTCTGGACCCTTTTGAAATAGGCGCCCGCCGCGCGTCTCGACAGCAGCTAGTGATCTCGAGAGGTGAATAGAAATGTAGACTGTGTGGGTTAGGCCCGAGAACATTGGGCTACAGTGTTAGGGAATTGAGGAGATACGGCACCTTTGAAATCTAGTTTCTGGATGCAAGGGGAAAGAGGTTTAGGCTTGGTGGATTCACTACGTTCCCGTAATGTGAAATGAGTTTGGAAGCCACATCGTACGAAACTCTTCGGCCACGCGGTTTACTGCAGGATAGACGCTCAGCGGCTGATGAGGGAAGTCAGCCGGGTGTAGCCAATCGCCTGTCGTCACGCGTGGTTCCAAATCAGCGGGACTTTCCCAGAGTTTCTTCCCTAAAGCTGAGGAGGGGGTTAGGTGTCGAGGCACCTGGACCTTAGAACAACATACATACATACATACATACGTCGCTTTCTACAAGAACGTCGACCCGACACTGGGTGTATTTGTCTCACACGGGACGTGTCCAGAATCCCATCCCGTCCACATCCCAGCGCTCTTCTTCGAGACGGTATGGGATACGAAGGAACTCAATAAGCTCTGGCCCGAAGGTGCGGAGCAGCCCTACGTTCTCAGCATGGGAGACCCGTAAGCCTGTTGCACCGATTGATATTGGGCGTGGTTTCACCTAATACACAACTCACAGAACTGGGTACGGTCGAGATCAACGCAGCCACTTCCCCTGGGCGGTCGATGAATGGGAGATAGATGTCATCCGGGAGAGGCGTGAATGTAGCTGGGGCAATTTGCGCACTTGAAACACTTGACGGGGTGCCAGGCCGCAGGATAGGAGAACCCGGAGAAGAACTGGCGGCGCTAGGGGAGATTCCAGCATGCGGCGAAGTCGCGAACTGGGCAAGAGTACGCGGATTCGTAGCTTGACGTGCGAGGTCGACGAGTTGTTCAGGCGACAGGCGAGTCTTTCCTTGGAAGGCGCTTGGGGAAGGGCCATGGTGTCCACCGACAAACCCTCCTTGGTTAAGACCGTGAGTCGAGAGCCTGGGCGAGGAGGGTCTCAATCGGGGAGATGAGGTCGGGGAAGACGGTGCATGGCTAAACGACCCCGATCGATGATGATCGCCCGCTGAACCACCTTCGTGTGGTGAAGGTCCGAATGAAGCGAAGGCGAAGCTCAGCCTGCCTGGTGGCGGCGAGTCTGCATTCGCTGGACTCCCAGCGCCTCCAACGCTTCCGATGCTCCCAATACTGCCTGGCCGACGCCTCCTATTGCTGGGACTGAAGGTAGGTGGGGCATCGTTGGATGGTATAGGCGGAGAGGGTGCAGGTGGCGGCGAGAGGACACGGACAATGGTGAGCTTGGATTGCGAGGTGCGGTGCGGGGCCTCGT
>JANDKE010002319.1:0-10089 GCA_027627275.1 Coprinellus aureogranulatus
TACGTGCGCCACCTCCAAGCCAATGATGTTCGCCGCTAGTGCTCAATCGTCCACACAGATCCTTGCCGACTCCGACGAGGCACCCGCGTTCTGTGCAACCTCACCGCTAAGCGCCCTCGTACCACGACCACCCTTCACGATTTCGGGTCAGAGCTGCGGCCAGGCTAAGAATTGGCTCCCTGGTTGTAGGTGAGCGCCTTACTGTATGGGGAAGGTGGGGGCGAGTTTCAGAAGGAGAGTTGGGGGGAGGTGATGGCGGGAGGGAAGAAAGGGAGGTGGGGATCGCGTCGCTGCAGCTATCTTAATGGCGTGCATTCGTAATGTATGGCGTGGCTCCTAAACCCAGCCGGGCCATCGCTCCTCTTACAATCCTAGTGTTTGGTCAATATACATATTTGTCGGGGCCAAACAAACCTACGGGTTCGATACGCGATGGACGCTGGGAAAAAAAGCCCTCGGTGATCTCAACCGAGTGCCTCTCGCCGCTCGCCCACCTGGCCCTTCCCCTCCCTTTCAACAGCCAGTAACTGTCCTAACTGTCTTAGTCTCTGTAATTGTGCCCTATGCGAGTTTCAACACGTCTTGACGCGTCATTTCCTCCTAACTTTGTGAATATTTTAAGCTTGTGGTAGGTTATGATAGAATAGAATGATAACATTCGACGCTCGACTCGAGCCCTTTTATACCTTGTACAGAGAAAGCGAGTCACTGCGAAGACTCTAGAAAGTCCTACTGGGTACAGGTGAGTGCGAGGCAGTGCGCGCCTACTAAGGCACGCTCGCATCCGTGCGCTTGTCGAATGTTCTACCGAATACGGGGACATTCTCAACAGAATAGCACCCACCGGATGTGCCCCGATTGGGTCCATCGCGTCTCGAACCCTTAGGTTTGTTTGTCCCCGTGACGTGACAAGATGCAGGGGACACGTGGCCCCTGTGTGACACGTCACATCTGTAAGTTGTCGGGCTTCACACACCGCACGGAGGGGCGACTGGCATCAGCGATGCCATAGCCGATTTTAAGTTAATCTTGTGCCAGTTCTGGTATCAGACTGGTGGCAAAAATGGAATCAATGAAACCATGGTCAGGACCAGTCAAACTGGGATCGTGTCTGGTATCTGCTCTTGGACCGTCGGTACCAGTCAAATCCCAGAGAGACTGGGATCGAATTTCCTTTGTTACTTTGGTCCAAGTCAAACTGGAATCAAACTGGCATCGACGATGCCAAAATGAATGCCACAGAGGTTTCCAGTCATTCTGGTATCTCCGATGGTTCTTTCGAATCCATTTTTGCCACCAGTCTGATACCAGACCGGCGAAAAGATTAACTTAAAATCCGCTATGGGACCAGTGATCCCAGTAGCCTCTCCGTGCGGTGACATGTATTTGCAGTGGGATTTTGGCGCACCCAGCCCTCATATATGTATATTGACATATGGGCTTCATTTGGACCCCGGTTGCCTCCCAATGTGCAGCTACCAACGAGCCACCGCGCCCACTTACGCATCGGTTTCCTGCCACCGGTGGCTGCTGCTGGCTAATGCCTCAGAACCATTTTCCAGGGCAGGGATTGCCCACTCAACTCCGACGATAACTCTACAGTACCACCCCTTTTGCGCCACACCTCCCCGATAAACCAGGTATTCAATGTGACGTCACGCCTGTCACGCGGTTCTGGACGCCTGTGGTCCAGCTGCCAGCGCGTCCAGCGCCTGCCTCGATACCTCCATATCCCCTGTACTTTGAACACGATAGCAATGCCCCCTCGTAAAGGGAAGCCAGGAGAGCTCAATATAGTGACATTAGTCCCTAAGGGCACCCCTATTTTGAGTGCAACAAGCTCGGGAGCGTCAACCCCAAGCTCAACGGCCCAAGAACGGCATCCCAACTGGAACCTCCGTTTCGCAGGTGAAAAAGCAAGCTCTGTCAGCTCTGCTGCCTCAAGAGGCTCCGATCCTATCCCCGGACGCTCCGCGCACTCTGCACCACCGAATTCGGCAAAGTTTGTGACTCGTGTACCACCGAACGCCGCCAACATCAGTGGCTGCGGTGTACCTTCCCCCGCAGCGATCGAGTATGTGATTTCGGCCATCGTTTGTGCTGACGCTCGCTCAAATACTGAGCTATTCTTTTTTTATCTAATGCTAGGGTTAGCTGTGATACCTCGAGCACATTTGGCGACCCTGATACGGCTATGGAAAGTGTTGCGATGTCTATCAGTGCGGCGTCTGTGTATGTACCCATTTTGTCTCTAGGTGCGTGGGTTCTCACCGATGACGATAGTGCGCCAACATCGACAGCCTCTACGAGTCTTTCCAAGCCCGTCTGCGCTGCTGACAAGCGGATTCTCGAGCTTCTGCGGAATCTGCGAAAGGAATGTCGTGTTGGCGCAGTTGGACTCATCACCAGGATCTTCGACAAAACAAACACATCGTTCTCAAGTTTCCGAACGGAATACTTCAAGGAATCCTGGGATTCACTCTCGTTATTGCTTGACACCCTGGTTGACTCTGACCAAGGCCGCCAGAATCTCTCTCAATGGCTACAGTCGCCGAAAGGCACATCTGTTGTTCCCGACATCGTGAGTGACGGGATGGATGCTGTGTGCCGTTTTGAGAAGCTCGATGGACTCATGGATATCACGCCTGAGTTTATTGAGAGATGGGATGTGTGTGGCCATGAGGAACGGGCACCATTTACCATCTCGGTCCTGACCGTCGCCGCGCAAACAGAGCGCGCAAAGAAGGAGAATAAAATCAAGCATCCGCATGCGGTATGCAATTTCTTGATTACTTGGTTTTGGCTGGAATCAAATCTTACCCAGGTGGTGCAGGTTATCCTAAAGTAGCTTGCGTACCAACGTTCGGGCAACTCACTGGGCTTTCCGGCTATTTTTGGACTCTTCCTTTGGGCGCACGGAGCCCTACGGCAGGTGATCGATGCCGCACATCGGTGCTGTCTGTCCATCGACTACAGCTCAATTCAGACCCTCATTCGCAACCTTGGCGACGAGGGAATCAAACTGGCAATCGCTGCCGCACGAGCTCTCCACGCTAACGGGGATGACAACATGAACCTGTCGACCTCTATTTTCGTTGAGCAGCGTGGTCTCTCTACACCTGCCAAGGTCACATCAGGGACATGGGGAATTCTGTATCCTCTCCCCAACGCCAGTCCAGAGCATATGAAGCTCGCACCTATTACCGCACGCTTTCTCGCTCTTGGACCCGAAGCTCTCACCTTCCAACGTGACATCCGGCCAACGGCTGAACGCCTCGACAGAGTCAACAAGGTGTTCGTCTCTCAAATTGTACAGGTTCTCCTACGGCACACTCCAGGGTTTGAGGGGTACCGGAAACGAGCTGGGCTGATGCCTACTCCCCGTCGACTTACTGCGCAGAAAGCTAGAAGCACAATTCAGCTTCCCCTGCGCGTCACCACCATCGAGGAGGCTTCAACTAATGGAAATAGCCTATTCCACGACGAAGCCTACATCAACCAACTGAAAGCCGACCCGGGAAAGCTCAGCGAATATGCGATTCCGACCTACAACGATCAGCTAACCAATTCTCGAATTCGCTCTGTCAAGCTTGAGCGTGCAGCGGACATAAACCCATGGGAGAAACGAGATACATTCCAGCCATACATGGGCCTCTTCCACCTCTGCATAAACTTTTCCCTTGCTCTCCTTCAGCTCCATCGTGGTGCTCTCGATGAAACGGGCAGCTTCACCTATCTCTTCCGCATCCTCGGCAAGACAAGGCTCAAGCCCGACTACCACACCCCCAGCACAGCAATGTATCAAATATTCGATGGCAACATCTATAGCATCTGGGAGCGACTGTGTACAGGTAGAAAGGTCAATAACACATTCGCCAGTCCCTCTGACTTGGCCGATGGTGCTACGGCAGAGGCTAATCCTGGAGAGACCGCAGTCAAGGATACAAGTGCTGAGATCGGGATGACCTCCGACAATCCACCGGCATTCTAAATGGATCCAAAGCCGCCTCCAATCCTTACACCCAACGACTATGCAGCAACAGCTCCAACTTCCGAAGAGCTTCTTGCGAAAGTAACCGAAATTCTGAAGGACTATGCAACACCGCTACCCCCAACGCCCCTGGACGAGTTGCGGAATGTCAAAGTGGACATCGGGGACGATGGCGAAACTATTCGCACTACTGGTGCAGCAAAAAGAAAGTATCTTCCAATGGCTATGTTTCAGCACGCTAGGCCAGACCCAGCGGAAGATGTCGCCAACCAGAATCTCCGCATCACTCTGCGGGACTTGCTCGTGTTTACCGAGCTAATGTCTGCAATTGCCGCAGGAGATATCGGTGCTCCGTTCCGCTGGGCGGCCACGCTTCTTTTGTTGTTCATCCTTCCGTAGCTCTGTAAGCTCATTGTCGTACTGCGTGATCAGATCGACAATTAGCTGTGCCCATTCCCTCTCCCAGTCCGCAGTTTCGTCAAGTAGCTCAGTTATGTCGCACTTGGATGTGATGGCGCCAGGTGGATGCATTGCCAATTTGGTGATACCCTTATCAGTGAGAACAAGTTCGGGTGGAAAAGAGGGCCCGTGCTCTTTCACCACAGATTGTCGCCATGCGAGAAGCCGGGATGCGAGAGAGGATCAGGTACTTTGCGGTTGACGCCTTTATCGATGTTGTCGTCGTTGGTCTTTCTTTTCTCAGCTGTCGGGTTGAGCAACTTCCGATTAGGATCATCTTCGTGGCAATACCAGGCAATATCAGTTCTTGAATCGAGGTACAGCATAGGGGAAGAGAAAAAGTCGGACGCCTGGATTTGTTGAGGAGGTTCGTCCGGATGCCGGTCACAACACAGTGGTTCCGATGTAACGAGGGCTGAGTGGGAAACGTAAGTGCAAGTGCACTCAAAGGCATGCCGCTTACCCACCTTCCGTTGACCGGTCCGAGAGATATTCCGCAAACAAATGTGCCAAGGGATTGCTTCAAAGGAGCCAGGCGAGAGTTTAGACATAGCAGCAGCTGCGGCTTCTTTCGAGTCGTCGTGAAAAACGATTGTTCGTTCGAGAGTGCCATCGTAGCCCAGAGGAATAACAAAATCAAGATTCCGAAAGTCCGAGCGAGAACCGATGAGAGGGTGCGTCGCATATATCAGGTTCGGGCGATTGCTCGAGAGCTTGATAGACCGTAGTCGCTGGTCGCCCATGAGGAGACTCTTCTTGATGTGCTGCTTGATATGTGGTGGCTGCGTACCGGAAAGCGCCATAACGGGAACTCGGCGACCGATAGTGATACGCACACCTCCAAGTCGGCCGAAAGGAGGTCGAAAAGCAGGTATACCATAGAGATCCTTTCCAGCAGTGTAGATAAAGTGTGCTTCATCAATACAAATTGCGCATATAAGTCGAACGAACTCCAGACATTCAGAAAGGATCCGAGAGAGTCGAGTACGATGTCCTTGGTGAAGGCCAGAAAGCTGCTCGGGCTGGCAGATGATGACCGAGTAGAGGCCAGTTTCGATGCGCTAGATGGAGTTTGAGCCTACGCAGACAGAAGCATTGAATTGAGAAAGCAGTCCATCGTCACCTTCCACAAAGCAGGGTCATTTGGGGTATCTTCGTTGATAGAGACCGCTGTGAGACCATATCGCTCAAAATTCGGAATCAGATTCTTGCGCGTATCCATTGTGCGGTTGTGTAGGTGATAATAGTATTGAGGCTGCATCATAAGGAGAGCCGCTAACAAGCAGAGTCCACCGCCTTGAGACTAAACGCGAGTTACGCTTGTCTACCAGTGGTCTTGCAGTGCAAAAGTGGGGGTGACAGCGAGGAAGGAGGGTGGTCACCGCTGGAGCCAGTATTGCAAACGCATGGATCGACATACAGCACATGTGCGTTTTGGACAGTCCGCAGGGGATTCGGGGTCCGGTTCTCATGAGGAGACGACGGAGGTAAAATACAAATTGGAAGGCGAAGCGGGGCAGATTAAAAAGGAGCTAGGAAAGTTGGAGGGGACGGTGCTGTGAAAGGATTGACGCGAATGTGAGTTAGTACCGGGGTTGGAAGGAAGAAGAGCGTGGGGTGTGGGCGCTTATGTGCGCCCGGGAAAAATGGAAGTAGCAACGCGGAGATACCTCTAACGCACGCAAAGAAGAGGAGAAGTGGGCAATGTATGTGTGTACTCACAATATCAGGAAGCTAACAGTTCTCGGATCAATATCGAGCTTCAGTCTCACATCCTCGAACACCACACCGCCTACGCCCCCAGCTTCGTATTCCAAGGAATACTTGAACAGATTTCCATGTACCCTTGACCACCTACATAAAATCAATCAGAATTATTCCTTCACCGTCTTGCAGCAACGAAAAGAAGTGATAAGAACAATACGCACTTGACGCTGAACAAAACAAGCGCCCGTCCCACGTAGACGTGATGTACCATCTCGTGCGTATCCTGGTGCTTCAGCCGCGCGAAAGAGGCGTCCCCAATAGCGTTGAAGTCTGGGTCTTTCCCCACCCATAGTTCATCTTCGCCGAAAAGCCGGTGGTCGATGGAGTTCACGCGAAGCCAAACGCGCAGGGACCATAAGCAGCCTGTGGGTACTGAAGACTTCCCAGGGAACATGCTATGGCGGGTCAGCCAAAAACGATGGTAGAAGGAAAGCAGGACGCACAAAACCACAAATTCCAACGCTCTTGGATCCACTCTCAGCGTCTTCTGCACAGGCTCACATACCGGCCGCTCAATCCCGCCCACTTTCATAGATAACCGGAACGTGTACTTCCCGGGCACCGGTAGGCCTGAACTTGATTCCACTCTGTCATCGTCCAACCAAGCATAAGAAAGTAACATTCGATTGGAAAGCGAGTTGAGGCATTGCATTCATTGTATAGGCGATAGTGGCGCGTTCCACGGAGATTGTGAGGGCCGGAGGCGTCCAGGATACCGGGGCCGCAGGAATTCAATCCGGACGGCGAGGCACGAGGTCAAAGCACGAGGTTCAGTCGAAGTCGAAGGGCGATGATCCCCATAACAAGGCACATGAAGATGATAGTCAGTCAATAACCGCACTCTGACCGCCCAATGAATAGCGGAACATAATGGAAGGAAATGAAAGGGGTAGAAAGCGATTCTGGGCCTGTTCCACAACCGCAGATAGGAGAGAAAGGGATGAAGGGGAAGAGAAAGAAGAGGAGGACGTACGATATCAAGATCTGCACCGGTGCACCACTCGCCACGAGTCGATACGTATACGCATATACCGTTGTACGTTACGTGGAAACAGGAGCGGGGTCGAGGGACGAGAGGTGGAAGTCCATTGTAGGGTGGGCGACTGCGGCTCTGGGTGTAAGCCCACCCCCGCTCCTCAGTGCCGGAGACTGGACGCTTTACGTCCTTTATGAGGGGATCCTCTCCGTTGCGAAGCGGTCGTATGAAATCGAGAACCCTAAAGGTCCAGGGTTCATGTTGCTGCTGAGGGTCTTTATCGCAGCGACGAAGAACACTGATTTCGAGTATTCTTGCCTACCTTGCTTGCTTGGTCTGGAAGAGGGAACGTTGGAACGGTTGACAAGGGATATCCGGTCGTTGGTGAAGCTTTCACTCCCACGAGGGGACGAACCGCATCGATTGCGAGACACGATCCAGTTCCACCATAGTTCGTGCGAGGAGTTTTTGGAAAACCAGACGGACGCGACGCACCTCCGCGTTACAGATACGCAGATGGACGAGTACGTCCTTGGCGCTTGCTTGCGCTGTTTCCTCGCAAACGTAGACGAAGGTGAGCTTTCGCAATCTTCCATCGCATGATTTCACCCTCTAAACCCGAATTAGCGCTACGCCTCGAACACCGAGTCATGGGACAAGAAGACACCAGCGACTGGACTCACTTCTCCATGTGGTACCTATGCAAGATGACGACCCCAGAAGCACGCTGGGAACGTGCTACGGGACCCTTAGTCGGACCTACGATCTACACAACCATCCTCGCGTTCACCCAAGCAGGTGGGTGGGTGAAGGTCCTGCAGTGGTTCGAGCTGAGGAAACGGATATCCGCGTTTCCTAATGTATGGAAGAAGGCGGCTGAGCAGCTGCAGGGGTACTTATGCGTGGTCTTGGATGATTTGAAGGCGCCCAAGGTGAGTTTTCCGTCTTCGGTTTAGAAAGGGGTGTGGCGAAAGGTTCTGACTGAGCGAAGAATCGGGCGTTGAGCAGGAAGTTGAAGGGGCCGGTGAAGAAAGCGAGGAGAGCGTTGGAGCAGTTCGTCGAAGGCGAATGGCCGGTTGAGGAGATGTTCTTGGCGACTTGAGATAGATCCTAAGTATTGCTTTCTTGTGTATGTGTACTGCGCCGGTTGCACGGGTCTTGGAATACCGATCCCTTTGTGGGTGGGAAGAAGACGCGGCGAGAGGTCTCTTTCCCATGGGGACACCGCACACGGATCCAGCGGGATGTAGCCCGTGTCGGGGCGGGTGGAGGGAGATGCACAATGGAGAGAGAGAGTAGGAGCGATTCGAGAGATCGTCCGTTGAACGTCCAGGCTAGGTTTTAAGCTTTAAGGACTATCTGGAGGTAGTACGACTGCGTGCTCCACGTGTGGCGGGCGCCAGGCTTTAAAGGGAAGCATCCTTGATAGATTCTAGGTAAGAAACCCCGTCCATGAGTACGTCGGGGCGGCGACGGGCCCGAGTGAATAATCGGAGGGCATGATATCCACAAGAGCATTAAGGATCCATAGACGACATCGGGGATTATGCAGCGGGCGAAGTCCCTCACCATGGCGGAGACGGTTAACAGCCCTGAGGGGGTAGAGATCGTCGTCCCGGAGCGCGCCTGTTTCGAGGGCGGGGATCGGGAAGGCAGAGGGCGTGAGGTAGGTTGAATCGCCTCGGTCGCGCCATGCCAGTAACTCTACCAGATCCCCGCAAAAGAGATCTACGCACTCACCTAGGTGCACGGTCGGAAGGCGACGTGTCAGTGGGGTGTACCCCAAGTATTCGCTTCCGAGTTCGGCGCAGGCAACCACAGCAGGTCATCTAGAACAGTGTCATTGAAGTCCTAGACCGCACGTCGTTGGAACCAGGAGCGGACGTGACTTTCTGTACATAGGCGCAACGCTGTTGGTGAATCTGGCGTGAGACCCTTGTTTACGGGGTACCAGCCAGAACGTTGAGGATGAATAGCGCGAGTCAGGGATTTGTGAAACAGACGAGGTCCTTAACAGGGGCGGACAACCCCAGCAACAGACAATATCTTCGCCACTGCCCCCACCGGTACGACCAACGTTCGGAAAGGCAGGGAGCATGAAAGTAGACTGGTGCTGCTAGCAATTCTATGCCCCCCGCAGTACCTGAGCGCAAGCAAAGACCGGTGGCGTGAACGAGGGAGTACCCGACTGTTTGCTTCCAGCGTAGGGAGCGAGCGGATTCAGAGCTGCGTCACAGAGCCAGGGCTGTCGAGCTGCGCCAGCAGGTCGGTGCGGGTGTGCCATGCGAGTCGGTGTGAAGCGTGCAGTTTCAGTTCGACCTAAGCGAGCCTCGAGGTCGCCTTTACAAGCCAATACCGCGCTGTACGGTAGCACCACGAGGGTGGGCGTGAGCTCCGCCTCGACTCAACACGCTTGACAGAAACAGCCCTGTGGCAAATCGATAATCAATATGGGCGGTGCAGGTGTGGATCCATCCTCGCGCGGAGATCCCCGCAGGGATTTTTGGGTTAAATGGGCGCTCCGGAACGGGTAGGGTGTGCGCCTCTTGTGTGTGTGCGTTCGTTGGAATGGAAGGGTCTTGTCTTGTCGGTCGGCGCTCGTCAACAGATAGCTCTTGGACCTGGGCGAGTGGGTGAGTGGGCTTGCTAATACCGGGGTAAACGGAAGTGGGGAAGGACAGCGGGCGCTTGGCGGGTCACGGTGTCAGCGCTCAATGTTGGGCGCTCGATCTATGGGAGGAATTGGATACGAGAGGATCAGAGAGTGGACGTTTTCAGGGGTAATGAAGAGGGGGGATGACGATGCTGACGACGATGGCGTCCGCAAGTGCCCGTGGTGGGGTGGATCTGCGCTTTCGCCTTCGCTCACCGAGGTCCGAGTCGCCTGTTCACGGCC
>JANDKE010000232.1:0-18875 GCA_027627275.1 Coprinellus aureogranulatus
GCTGCTAAACGAGCGCGGATTTTGCAAACTTCGACTTCCTCTCATGAGAGGAAAGTTTTGCAAGATTTTGATGCTTGCGACATCACAAGTAAACAAGTTTTTGGCTGGGAGAGGGCGGGAGGCGCCGCGGGGTGGCGACGCCTTCCGGACTCAACAAAGACAAACAAGGATCATGATCAGCGCAACGGCCGTGCCGATCCGAGTCAGTGCCAAGTGGGCCTTTCTCTTGAACTACATCTCTCGAGTTTATGCCGACTGGAGAGTCTCCTTCTCTGACTTGAAGACTCCTGACGATTGAAATGGGTCTCCCCTTTTACGCCAAAAAGGCTACATTGAGAGGTGTTCCACTGGGCGATGTACGTGTTCTCCGTTATTCAGGGTCCTTTTGGCTCCGCTTGGCCCGCAATGACCTGAACGCTAACACTGTAATTGTTTTAGATAATGGCGGGTGCGAAGAAAGGCGATCTCTTGCTTCTTAAGGAACTCCGTCGACGGATCGCAGACTACTACTCCTTGGCGATTCTTGACATCTTTCTGGGACACCTCAGAGAACCTGATCCAGCGGTGAAGCTCGCCTCATACCACCGCGCTTGCGCATACGAATGCATACTGGCCTTGTTGGATATTGCGAAAGCCTGCAAGGTTAGGCCCTCGCTCCTCGAACTGTCTGTGGGACGAATTGTACAGGTTCTCCCGGGCATTGTTCATTGGATCTACCTGACTTTAGGTCTACGAGACGACGAATGGTGCCCGGGCTCTACCTATGCTTTCCAAGACTTCGTCGAGCATGAAGAAGTTATGCTTGCTCTCCTGGAAGTTGCCAAGCTACATGAGAAGGCTCGAAATGCGATAACTTCCAACCTCTCCCTGATCGACTTCTCTGTCATGTCCTGGGTCGCAACAAGAAACCGCCTCCCTGTGTTGTATCCTGAAGGAAACCACAAGACTTGCTATGCTGTAGATCCCACTATCGACTTCCTTTACCTCATTTCGGATAACAGACCGACGGAACTTGCGTCTGCCTTGCTCAGCGGTAGGATCTGCTCCCCAGGACGATTCTTTCTCCAAGCCTCTCAGCGAGCCTGGATGCTGGCCGACCCTAACCTTTTGCCACATATAAGCCACACCGAAGACATCCCTGTGGATCGAAACCTCGACCGGGTAGCACGGACCATTGATGCTTTGGTGAACACTCATCCGGACCTCGCTCTACCCATGCTTGAGTCAATGTCTCCTGCCTGCATAATGGATGCCCTAGTCAGGTCTATGGAACGGTCTTCTCTCATAGGGTGCGCTGTCGGACGTGTCCACTACTTGGAACACATACTAGGCGACGCCGTCCTTGTAGCCGGATGGGTAGAGACGGACTCGTCATTCTTCATTCCGACCTCCAAAAGTGTTATCTCCAGCGGGCTCATCCGGCTTCTGGGATATTGCATTACTCTGCCTGACGACACGCATGCTACCGTGGCTACGGAGGATCTACTGACTCTGATTAAGCATGTGGTGAACTGGTCGACGTCACCAAACCTTTTGCAGCTCGTGTCCTCTGCCGTCTCCCAGCATTTGGTCCCAAAACTCGCGGAACTCAAAGACGAATCCGTACTGAAAGGCGCTGTGGACAACGCTTTGCACATGATCGATCATTTCAACACTCACTGGGGCAGTTCCCGTAGCGTCCAGCTCTGCGATAACATGGCGGTACGATTGCCGATAGTCCACTCTTCATTATTCGATGACGAGCCATTCCAAACAGCATAAATGGAAAGGGCATTCACAAGATACGCAAGACCAGAGCAGTGGGACTTGCTCTGGGTGCCACTCTGTGGCGTACTGCTCTACCTCTTGTCAGCGGCATGATTGGAAGACCTTCCACCGCAATGAGTGTCGGGGGATGCGTTCGGAATACCTCGGTGCGATACAGTGGTAGCGTGCACCGAAGATTGGCGATCTGAACCATGTTCATGCACACAGATAGCAAGCATTTCAACACACGCTATTCTTACAAGGAGAGGGCTTTCCAAACGACCGTCCTTTTAGCTTTCTGCAGCCCTAATCTTGAGCACGATGGGGTCGAAGAGCAGCAATATCCAAAAGCGGGAGACATTGCGATGGTTAATATCGCCGTCGCCGACCCCGTGTGGTATTTGTCTCTTCCTGAGTACGTGAAGATGATGAGACCTTTGGTCCCAAAGCATCTTGTGAAGCGGTTCGAGAAGGTTCTCGAGATGTATGCCGAGGCGGAATCTGCGGAAACCCTATCTGGTTGTACAGGACTTATTGAATTATCTGTAGGCCTTGCTCACGGAATGATTCGACGCTCTCGCGATGCTGCTGACGTGTTGCTTGTGCTATTTAGGAGGTTGCCTCGGGAGACTTCTGATGACAATCCTCTCCCCAGTTTTTCCATCGAAGCCAGCTTGGTGTATCGCATCCAGTGAGTTTGATCTATTATACTCCTAGGTTTTGTTGACACCTCGTACCTTCAGTGACCCGGAACACCTGACGGAGGCCATGAAGATCATGCGCGACGATCAGCGGATGGTCCACGCTCAGTTGATCCACACTAACGCTTCTGCAAGGCCACAATCCCCTTGCTGCCACTAAGATACCGTAGGAGCTCACGGAACCGTTTCCTGTTCTCGCGCTATTTCTGTTCTCCCCTTATTCTCAGATGTAGCTGTTCTTCAAATGTTATCGCTAATAGCAGCTCGATGTGAACCAGAAAATGCCGCATTTTGTCGCTTACTGGGTGGTTCATGCCCCTTGAATGCTTTTCTGTTTGCGGTTAACTGCTACTCAAGCTAGTTCCACAGCCAGCATCGGGACAGTAGGGAGGAAGCATCGTCCAGTGCTACTATTTGGTTCAGACAGGCTCTGCCAAATAGACGCCAACCTGGGTGCTTCTTCGCCTCTGTTACGTCTACTTTTTTCTTCCTCGGACCACGGCCTCACGCAGCATAAGTCGACTACGATGCTCCCCCGAAAGGTTTGCTTGGTTATACGACCCCGGTTCGGAGATCTCATAGTTCATTGCAGGTTATCAACAAGGCGATATGGGGTTCAATACCGGACCTTGAGACGGTGTGCGCCACCATAAGCCGGGACAACTATAGTACGGAAGTGCTCGATCTGCTTCTCACTCATCTTGAAGAACCAAGACTGGTCGGGACGACACAAGTCCCTTGCGAAGCGGTCGCGTTTACCGTCCTGCAACATGGCCTTCTGAAAATCATTACTGCATGCCCACCTTCGCTTGCCAAGCATATGGAAGAACGGGTTGCATCGAATGTCGAAGGCATACTCTACTGGATGGACGTCCTTATAGGAGAAGACGACGACAGTGCATACAAGGCATGGAAGTTTCTCGGTCCGCACGGACAGACTGGTCCGAGAGCACAAGGCTTTCATATCTGTACCAAATTCCTTCTCCTCCTTATCGGTCGCAAGGTGGTTGCAACAGCCCTTGGACCGTCTCCAACTTTACACTCTTTACTCGTTAGGTGGTGGCTGTTCACCTGTGACAGGGAGGTTCTTCTGTATACATGGGAAGGGCGAGGCGGAAAACCTCACGAGAGCGACTACGACTACCTGATCTCGTTAATGACTGCCATAACGCAGGACTACGCCCAAGAAATGGCCCAGGCGATCATGAACACCCCTTCAACTGGTGGCATACCAGCTGCGCAGTTATTCGCTCGAAGAACGAACCAGCGCCTGGCCTCGCTAAACAAGATCAATGTTCTCCGCCATCTAAACCTTTGGCCCGACGAAACGAACGAATCCGAAAACGTTCAGGGGATTGTCCAAAGTATAGTCGACTTAATGCGTGCCAGTTCCGATCTTCGTGTGGCATTCTTGAAGGAGGATACCCCTTCAAACATTCTAGAAGCGTCTTTACCGCTCAGCACTCGCTTTCTGGCGACACCGCTGGAGGAAACAAGCCGACGAGGTTCGTTATTGTTGGTCGGGAAGTTGATGGAGGTCGTATCTCGGGCAGCAGGCGCACCGTTCCCCATGGCAATGTATACGATGAAGCGTCTCATCGTCGATGGTTTACTTGATATCGTCGCTGACTACATTGGGATACGGAAAGATTGGACTCACAAGGACTGCGCTGTCGGCGATAATTTCGCGATGTGCATTCTCACGTATACCCACGAGGTATCTCTTTGCCCAAGGCTAACTTCAACATATGGTCGCGCAGTCCAGAGCTTTGTAGAGAGGATCAATGGTCCTCTTGCCTCCCCTGAGCTCGAGGGTGCGGTTGATGCCTTCGTTGTCAGATTTCAAGGATATCTCGCTCTCCTTCCCAGGGCTTCTAGAATCCGCGTTTGTGACAATCTCGACGTAAGTCAATTGGCGGAACACTTGACAGTCATTTCAAGCATTATGCTGACCCGAAAGTAGCATCACAGAGTACACAACTCAGCGGTGGTGCACGCACCCAAGGGAGGAACGTCGAAGGCCTGCGCCTGTTGCCATACCGTTGTCTATTGCTCTACGCAGTGTCAGACATACGACTGGAAGAAAAGACATCGCGACGAGTGTCGCTCAATGCGTGTAGAACATTCAGGTGAGAAGATCCCCGTCCAGCCATCGTCATGTTACGCATGGTCTGACAAAGTCCAATATCACAGCGAGGAAGGCGTTGGGTTCCTGGTACTCCCACAACCTTCGGACCTTCCATCTTACGAGCATCATACACCAGTATGCAACAGAGCCCAAACTGTGGAACGTGTTCAAGGGCCGCCGCAATCATCTGGTCGATAGCCGGATTGTGGTCTCGGCGATGTTCATTTGCCCGCACAATCCTTTTACTTACAGCAACGTGGACACTTACGTTCGAGCTACCAGGAGTCTCATACCAGAGCACAAGAGGAAGCGATTCGATGAAATTGTGGCACGCTTCAAGGCAGCGAAGGCGCATTCCAAGCGGACCAGCGACGGCACCTCCTTCCTGTCCCTCGGCTTGGTCAATGGGATTTTCAGAATCGGTGACGAAGAAATCAATTATATCGTCCTAATTCGGAGGATTGCGGATACTCCACTTCCCGGGAAACCGTCTGACTTTGAGGTAGAAGGGTATCTGGTGTACACTTGGTGAGCGAGCACACGTATTCGAAACTGCTCTCAGGTCTTGCCAGGCTGACGTTGTTTAGCCAGGGTTGGGACAGAGTGTCTACCTGCTGGAGCCCAATGCAACACTACAGAGTGGCTCTGGCAATGGGACTTGGGATTGAGGTATCGGAAAAGGACCTGTATGATATGTGACCGATGCCGCAATACCACTTACACTTTCCATCTCATTTCGTGTCATTACTACCACCAGATACAGAGGAACAAAATAACCTGGAACCAAACCCTGAAGCATACAGAACTAACCCATATCCGTACGAGGACGCAAACTGGCATATGCAGGCGGAAGCTCGCTCAAGTTTGTCGCACTGTCATTCAACCCATCCTCAAGTTCTCTCCGCCTTGCCTCATTCCGCCGAGCATCCTTCAAAGCATACACATGCGCAGCTTCGCCATCCCCGCGATCGACTGTCGCCCCTATGACGCCAGGATCACTACCGCCGGGCTGTGCAGAAGAAGATGAGGCACCCTGCGTTGGGTACGTTGGGCCTTGGCCGGTGTAGGCGTTCTGAGCGTGATAGGAAGTGCGGTGCTGGTGGCCAGAATTGTAGGAAGCAGCGACGGATGGTGCCCTGTTTCCGGAAGCCGAGGTGTATCCTTGTTGTTGCCCATCGTAGAAGCCTTGGTTTTGCGGCGTCTGTTGAGCATGGAAGGACTGGTTGTGCTGGAATGGCTGGTTCTGCCCTTGAGGTTGGTATGCTTGATTCTGCCCCTGCGGCTGGAAGGGTTGGGTCTGCCATTGGGGCTGGAATGACTGGTTCTGCCCTTGCGGCTGAAATCCTTGGTGACCGTACGCCGTGTTCGGAGGCGTTTCTTCTTGTATCATGGGCGCCGTAGGCATGCCTGGGTGCCCTGTCATGGGATTGAAGGATGGCGGCGTCGATACGGGCATTCTCGCTCCTGACGGTGCTCCCCCACTCGAATTAACACTGTTCCTCCTATCCGATTGCTGACCCACAGAACCTGCGTCCGAGCCGCCGCCAGACAAAGAGCGCTGGTGTGGATGTGGTGGTCGGCTTTTGTGAACGGCCTGGGCGAATCCTGTAGGTTGTGGCGAGGATGAAATGCCTGAAGAGTTCGTGTGCGGTTGGCTTTGTACGCTTCCGCTATCGCTTATTGATGTTGCGTCGGAAGGGCCTCGCATATGGTTGTGCGATGGGCGCTGAAGGACGTTTCGTCGCTTTTCGCTAATCACGGGGGAATGGTATACGGCCATGTTGGGTGCGTTGTTGACGAGTAGCGGTTCGTGGTGGGGTTGAGCATTTTCGGGTGGCTGGTATATGAATGGCGTGAGGGAGGCAGGTGGAATATTGGGCGATGCA
The DNA here is from genome assembly GCA_027627275.1 of Coprinellus aureogranulatus. Lineage (NCBI taxonomy): Eukaryota > Fungi > Basidiomycota > Agaricomycetes > Agaricales > Psathyrellaceae > Coprinellus > Coprinellus aureogranulatus. The sequence continues at coordinate 6,462 of JANDKE010000232.1, forward strand.
TAGCCAACTGATGGTGGGGCGGAGATCATCTGGGGTCGTCTGCGGCGACGCCGACGGTTGAGGGCGAGCACGACGAGGCCTATGACGACGAGCACGATGAAGCCTAGTGGAACGAAGCTGGAGCAGGAGGAATAGCCACAACGTATGGTAACGACACACCTCCAAGTGCTGCACCAACTATGATAATCGTCTTCTTCGGTGAACGCTTGGTAGTGGTGGTCTCGTTGATTACAACGGTGTCGGGAGGTATGACTGTCGCGACCAGGAAGGTAGTTGTTTCCTCTTGCCCATAACTTGTGTAACTAACCGGGAAATCAGGAATTGCTCAGGGTGTGAATACATAAAGGTCCTTACACGCTCTCAGATGTGAATGCTGTCGTCAAAGATGCCGTGAGGGTCGTGGTCGAGTAGCTAGCGCCAGGAGTTGAAGAACCTGTGAAGAAGATTTCTACAACAGCATGGTTAGGAAGCTCTGCAAAGTACAGTTGCTAAAGAACTCACGAGAAGATGTGGCCATGCTGTCATAAAGCGAACGGGGCACCCAACAGCGTTGGATGGGGCCAAGGTGCTTTCGGCCGTCCAGGAACAGCTAAATACGAATGAACGCCTCAAGGAGCAGTGTCCGGCCAAGTTCGGTCAGACAAGCTATCTGCTCCGAGAGCTGGGTGTTGACAGGCCAGAGCGGGGTGGCAGGACTCCATTCAGTGGCCGAGACATCGTAAATGAGGGTCCGGGAGGCAGTGATTTGTGAAGGGTAGAATGCACGCCCCGCACACGACTCAATTCGTACAGACAAGGTGATTGCCAAGGCCACTGTCCATGGTGCAGAGAGATTAGATATGTAGGCTACGGCAACGAGCAGATTCATTGCAACGCATGAATAGAAAGACCCGTAGACCATGGAGGGGATTGCGCAGCCCCGTTTTGTTCTGAGTCGGCTTCCAAGCTTGTCGTTTCATAGTAATTCAGCGCTTTGGCGCCCATCATACAAACTGCTTATTATGAGGGTTCCTTGGGAGGCGGTACATCCTAGACCGCTATTCCAACAATGGCTGCAGCGAAGGAGGAGGAAGAGTCTCAGCCACTGACCAGTGCAAGCAGTGCCAATAGCCTTGCAATCAAACAATGTCAAACGATCCTGTCCACTGGCAAGCAGCGCCTTCCTACATCATACAGCGCTACTTGAGCAGGGATAAACTGTATTTGGGAGCGGGGACAGCGTTACAAAAAAATGCGCGGGTGCTTGTCGAGCACTCATTAATCTCCTACAATGATCCTAATAGCATAGCTGAAGCGTCGGTGAGCGTCTACGATCTTGAACCGGTCCATCTCGAATAGGCCAAGCCGCCTCCAAGAACTCTTTCTTTTCCTCAGGTGCATCCGCGAACGCTTTCCTCTTGGCTTCATCTAAAGCAGCTTTCGCGGTGTTGAACCACCTGTTGTCGATAGGGGAGGTGATATCTGGAGTAAGGCCAAGCGAGCGTAACGCATCGTTGCAGATGTCTTCCAGCTTCTCCTCGTCAGAGACAGCCGATCCAAAGGGTTCCTCCTGGTAAACAGGATCATGGAGGGGCCAGGGAACGCGAGAATCGCCTGCTTCATCAACCCCAACCAGCCGCTTCCATGCACGGTGGGAGCATCGGAAACCCCTTTGGATCTCGACAAGACCGTGAAGATCGCCACGCGTGATCGCCTCAAGAGGCGCTGCGGCTATAGACATCGTATACGCACTCTTTTCGCCCCAGAATAGCTCGAAGAGACCAGGATCTACCGTTCGAATATAGTCCTGATAGACACCTGTTCGCAACATAGAGCGTATTGTCGAGTCTGCTTTCAGTTTGTCTAATGGTGAGAGTTTCTCGGGATCGACGCCTGGTAGCCACTCTGCAGTTTCTGGATCGACGAGCGGATGCTTCTTAGGTAGGAAAGCTTTTGGGGGCTCAACATGCGATAGGTGTGGGGCGACGGAAGCCCCTTGCCAATCGATTAAGCCTTGCAGACGGCATGACTTCGCGGGTTCGGATACGATGATGTTTCCAGAGTGCCAGTCGGGGTGCCATAGCGTCAGAGGAGGCCGCTCTGGAAGTAAATGAGGCGCCAGCACTTCGAAGTCTGAGATCATGCGATGATAGTCGTCCCGAGCTTTTGGGTCATCCATAGTGTAAGCGCAGGCACGAGCACAGGAAGCTAGGGCATCTGTATATGACTGGCGGTCGGGCCCTGGGGGTACATCATCAGGGGGTATTGAGCAGGTGTAAGATCACCTACAAGGGCCTCTATCAAGATCAAGCTTCGCGCGACCTGACCTCCAAAACTCTCGATTGATGGTGGGGCCTATGCGAAATCGTTCAGAGTTGGGTGTCGCCGAGTCGCTGTCAGAGTACAAGGGGCGTTCACGAAGCTCTCTTGACACGTCCTCCTTGTAGTAGATATTCCCGATTTGTGAGAAGGTCTTCCCGAGGAGCCTCGACTGAATACGGTATATGGGAGGTATAACCCTGACATACGGGTCGTTTATAATAGGTTGGGATTCGTCGCCTGCATACTTGCAAAGCCCAACGCCAGGAATCTTGTCGTACATGATATACTCAACTCCGACGGGAGACTCTCCAGCCCTTGAACACCAAGCACGGATGTGGGGGACTGGAATGTCGCATTCCGTGCGCAGGAAGTCCAGAGTGGCAACTTCACTGGAGGTAGTGTAATGCTTCGGCCCAAAAATGTGGAAAGGGATCTTAGCAATGAGTTCCGCGCCATTGTCGAAACCCAGGAGAAACGTGCGGTTGAAGGAACCTGCGGAAACGCTGTAAAAAGCACAGATCGCGCGTTGGGTGGGTACAATGCTTACTTTCGTTGATCTTCCGCAGACTGTTGCACTGCTTAGCTCTTGCCGCCTTTACAGCAACGTCCAAGAACGCTTGGACGTTGAATGGAAGATGGCGGAGAGCCCGCTCTAGCCCAATTTCGTCAGGTTCGAAAGGACACACTGCGGTGCGAAATGACAGTACTGACGCTCTTTATCGTTGAAGAGCCATTGAGCCTGAGTTATTCCAAATAGCTCCTCTTGGATTGTCATTGAATATAAGCGCCAAACTAAGTTTCAACTTGCCTCTGGAATTCTGATGCAGAATGGGTTTCGGGCGTAGATCAGCCAAAGCAGAGCGGGCACTTCGAAAAATGCGATTGGCAAGCTGCAGCATTTTCTACCCTTCTTCTAAAGGCTATGGTGCTAGCGCCCAGATTGAAAAAAGTCGACTAGGCCAAGGAGAAATGAATGTCTCAAAGGAATGACATGGGCGTGGTCAACTCGAAATTCAGGCTGAGGAGACTCGGTGTTTGCGCCTGCTTGTTTTCAAGGCCATCGGCGTCTGACGGCAGCTGTCCCAGGCGCGTTGCTCTTGTCCTTCGACGTCGATGGCGACACCCTTGAATCAACCTCCAGCCTAGAAACGAGATATGCGACGGGAATCTTACATCTCAGGCTTCGTGAACCTATTATTCGATTGATAGAGCATGCAAGAAGACAATGCCCAGGAACCAGGTACCTTGAGCTGCGGCAAGGTCGAACTAGCCAGCTTGGATAGTCCCTGAACACAGAAGATCGTCGAGAAGGTTGTGGATTCACTCTAGAACGGCGCTGAACGCTCTCTGGGATAACGATTGGGGAGTCTAACAACACGGAGATGGTTGGAGTTGTATTTCAAGCTCAGTACGTCGCACCCCTTGTGATTTTACGAGCGCTCTATTCACAATATGCCCTACACTACAGGAAGGCTCTCGGGGGTCGTTATGCCGGAAATGAAAATAATGGACTTAGAACCAACTCGAATGGACCACATAGAACTTGTAGAAGACACGGCGGATCGCTGAAGCCCCTCAGAAGATGACAACTTGCGTTTGAGGATTCCACCCCAGCGATACCAGGGATTCTGTAGGGCTCGGTAAGCGTCTCACTCGAGTCACCTTGAGTTTAGATACTCACCTTTTCCAGCCTGTTCCATAGGAGGTGGACCACAGATACAGACAATACCGTCGTCGCTCGCTTGTGGAAGGTACATCTCAAGCATCTGGAGATCCAATCGCCCAACGGAGTGGTCCCAGTTAGGAGGAATCGGCTGCCCTGTGAGCGAGTAGCGAAGGTGGAGACGCGACGGGTGACTGGAAGCCAGAGCGTCGAGCTCTTCTTTGCAGAGAATGTCATCGGAGTACCGGTTGATGTCGAGCACCCAGGCTTCAGTCGTAGTGTCGGATCCGTCTTCGAAGATACCGCGTAGAACTTGCAGGATGGGAGTGATGCCGCTTCCAGCACAGACGAGGCCGATTTGGCGAAGATTTCTCTGCTTGCTGTGGAGCATGGCTCTGCCGTTCCCAAGCCATGTGAAGTGACCGATGGGACCCTTTAACTCAACGAAGTCGCCAACATCGAGTTCAGCGAAACCAAGAGTCATCTTGCCACCAGTCGGGAAGACGTTGCTGGGGTAATAAATCCTGGAGGACAAAACGTGAGTTGTCGCGATAATTCTATGCGGAACGGCCTTGGCTCACTTGACCAGCATGTCGATGTAGCCCTTGTCCATCTCCCTCGACAGAGGGGTGTAAGCTCTCTGAACCAGCTCGCCATCAGCCACCTTCTTGCCCGCGCTCCTGGTCTTCCGGCGAAGACGAACGTAGACGTGCTGTCCAGTCGGCAATCCAAGAGCCTGCTCCTCGTTATCCAAAGCAAATCGGAAAATCTTCGAGTCCTTCGAAACGTCTTTGACCGATACCAACTTCGACTTCTTCCACTGCTTGGGGTTCAAGAAGATTTCTTCGTTGACGGGGACATCTTTGGCCGCTTCTTCCAGCGACCCTTTGAAGGTACCGATATGGTATTCTGCGAGTTTGCGGCGAGCATCGGCGCTGTGGATTGCAAGGAAGTCTTCAGTGGCGTCGTCTCCCGCGACAAGCGTTATGGATTGGGGTCCGCCGGGATGCTCGTCCAAGTATGTCGTTGCATCGTAGACCTACGCTGATCAGACCTATTCCCACCTCCAACAAGGAAAGCAGCTTACCTCGCCCCGAACGACAAACCAAGGATTCTCTGGCCCAGTGTGTTCTGCCAACTCAGCCTTGGTGATCTTGCGGTTGACGCCAGGTTTGGTCATCAGGACATCACTCGCCTTTTCCGCTGAAGCGCCCTTCGATGGAGCTACGGGCGCAGGGTCGCCGAATCTTGGAGCGGTGGGGTCGCTGCCCTGATCCTTGATGCCTTTGCATCCATCCTCCGGGCTGGGTTCCAGCCACTTGGCGAAGAGTCAGAGAAGGGAACTTTCAGCCTGAAAATAAGCACATACTGGTCGGATGCTCGAACTTCATCTTCCCTCCATCGAGGTGGTGCACTGCAACCTGAACCACCAATTGTTCATCATCCCTGTCGCGTTCCAATACATGTCCCTTGGCTGAACAGCCATCCCCTCGTCCATCGCGCGCACGGTAATCGCAGCCGCCTTCCCCAACTCGTCGACAGTCACAGGGAAGGACCAGAAGCACCAGCAAAAACAGAAGTCGTTGGTTGTGAGGTCGATCTTGCCGAAGATGGTGTCGTCGTAGGAGAACTCCCGGAACTTGTCTTCTGGGTACTCGATGTCGGCGAGGCGCCAAGTGGTGCCTTCGTCGAGGGAGATTTCGACGCGAGTAACCCGACGGCCTCCGCCACCATAGGCGTACCCGCGGAGTGTGTAGGTGTCGGTAGAGCCGGGTTCGAGGACTTCGTCGTGGTCNGGGCANGCGATGGCGCTGTTCACNTTCANGTCGCGGATGATGTANCTNTANATGGANGCGTNGACGTAAGCNGTCTGNAGGNAGTCGCNTTNTGGANAGANGCTCTTCCTTACCTCGGGTCATACCACCATGACTTCTCTGCTCGTGCTTGGTCAGGGCCTACCGGCATCGGGAGGACCTTGTTGTCATGGAAGTGGAGATGGTGTTGGCTTTCGATGGCGGAGAGTTCGATCTTCGTGAGCCATTTGACAGAGCGACCGCCTATTTGGGATGGGACGACGAGGCGGANGGGGTAGCCATGGTCGGGTTCGAGTCTGCGAAGACACTCCTGTGGGTAACTGCTTTTCGCTTCTCATTCATCAAANGCCACTCACGCTTTCCCGTTCATTGCCCAGGCCAGCATCATCCCTTTGTTCGGATCCCTCGCCCAGCTCAGCAATTGACTACNAATGANNAGGCANAACCATCAGCACCGTCGCTTCCTAACTGAAAACGACGAAGCTCACCTGGTCCCGTANGGGCCATTAGGCAATTGGTCAGCTCCCTCGAACACGACATGCCTAGCGCCTTTTTGAGGTTGGATATAGTCCAGAACATCNGAAAGTCGAACACCCGTAAATAGTGCCGTCGACACTCCCGCAGCTCCCCAGCTAAATCCAAGAGACTTCTGGNCGACATTTTGCTCCTTACGNCGGTTTCCGGCACAGACGAGGGTGATNGGGATCGTCACGACTTCAAACCGCCTCCGAAGGTCTTCGAGCGACAAGCTCATGTTTTTGCACAAACTATCAAGCCATGCTTCAGCACCGCGCTCTGACTTNGGTTAACGGAAATGATGCATACCCAGTAAACTCGACCCTCCAGTTCTTAGCCATGTCCAAGTCGACCTTGGGAACGGCGCCNTGGTTCCGGACGAAGAAGAGGTTGGTCGANGTGAAGAAACCTTGGCTGAACAAGTCGTTCAGCTTGGCTTCTGCGTTGAAGGGGTGNTTGCCTGTCAGGCGAACCATGCGAGGATCGCGAGGGACCCATCCGTCAGGACCTCCGCTGNGCCGTNTATGTTAGCCATGGAATAGTTTGNGGCANNATTCGTTGGACTTACACATCCTGGGAGTCNATGGTAGTGGGAGGTTCGTCCTTGGGGNCGGCGGCAACGCCTAGGTCGTCGGGAAGCTGGGAAACCGNGNCTTNTGTAGAGTCCTGCTGGAGGAGCAAGGATACAGGGTAGAAAGGCTCTGGGAGCTGTGTCTTGAANCCNTCATCGCTGCTAGTGCTGGCGGACAGGGGAGAGTCAGAGGAGGAGTCTGTGGTGGATAACTCCTCGCTATCGCTGTGCTTTCCAACTTCTTTTACGGTAACCTTGACGGGATGGTCGCCTTGCTTTCTCTTCGATATCCTNAATTCCGACTTCAACGACTGGATCCAGCTGGAGGAAGGCATGGTGATGGTATGCTTGGACTCGTGCGGGCGAGAGGAGGAATGGGGGAGATCAGAGTGGTGGATTTAGACGTTCCAGGACCCCGAAGTGCGTGTTTGTTGATTCNGATTCGGATGAACCGTTTTCGTTGATTGTNTTTTCGGACGAAGAGGGAGTCACCACCCCTGCTTAGTAGATCATCGACGTTGAAGGCCAAGCCGGGGAGGTTGCATTGTGGCGATCTGGGTGCGGGTACGAAGAATGGTGCCGTTTCCTCGGATTCGATAAGAAAAGCTGGGNCCCCTATTTTAATTAGACTTACATGGATGTGAAATATGGGGAGCGGCGAGATAGAAGCGCTTCGAGGAAGCAGCGTNTATNATCCGAGGGTGCGGTTCCACTACACTCCCCAGTATCTTGAGATATAAGATAACTGATATCTTATCGTAGNCGCACTGATAGGCTGCNCGCGCATTAGAGCGAATGCGAAGAACTTCATTGGACGTTCGAAGGTTGTACAAAGGCGTTTAGTGCGTTCTATTGAAGTTGGCATTGCGACATAATCTAGAGATACGTGACAGCCTACGGCTGAATTTCATACAGATGTGGGGACAAAGACCAAGAAGACTTTTTGGNGCGATACGCTAACGTAACTGATAACAAGACAAAGATAAGTGTAGATATGGCTNAGAATCAGTTCTTTGGCACAGGAATCACCGCAATCACGACATTAATCGCAGTGCAGACGACTCCCATNATCCACCAAGCCTTCCCTCTTGCAGGTTGCATACGGAAGATGAGCGCGAAGAGGATGCCGCCAACATTTCCGGAGGCGCCGACGATGCCAGACATCACGCCCTGTATAAAGTCAAGCACAATCCATGAATGGAAATCAGCTCCAATTCGATTCGGGACAAGCCCACCGAAAACACTCACGTTATTGTAAGCGTTGCAGTGCGGCACAAGGGCGAAGTTGGCGCCATTTCCGAGTTCAGAGAAGATAGCTGCGACAGAGAAGACACCCATGACGACAGAAACTGCAAGAATAGATTTGAGTTGGTGCAAGTGGGGAAGAGAAGGCAAGAGGAGCGNACTTACGTTCAGGAAGACTCGGCGCTTTGTGTCCGGCGACGTAAAAGCCACCGGCGATGGTACTGACGCCCATGATCAGACCACAGGCAATGGTCCACCACTTCTTGCCCTGTGTNCCCCACCGCCTATAGACGACNTCTCCCACGTAGCCNCCAAAGGGACGGGTAACGAGGTTGAGGAAGCCNCTGGTATTTTNGTCAGTACAAGGGCCGAGAAGAANTTGAGAAGCANGTTGCGTACAAGATGGAGGTGTAGTAACCCGCGGTCTGCTGGTCGAAGCCGGTGAGCTTGCCGTTGTACATCATGTAGAGGACGTCGGCCATCTTCGCGTCGAGAGCCAANTCGAAGCCGAAGGTCGTNATGTAGGCNAGAGCGGGGAGCCAGGTNAGNGGGTTGGAGATGATCATCCAGGCGGTCTTCCAGGTNANGGCCTCATTGACGGCNACGTCGACGACCGANTCGATGGGAGGCTGCTCGTTTTCCACNACATGAACNCTGACCCTCTCCTTCNTCTTCTGTTCCCGTCTCTTCTCCTTCTCCANGTCNGACAGGTCATCGTCNGACTCGGGAGGNGGNCTGTCGTCGAGGTCTTTCTCCGCCGANAGCCCAGCAGCCGGNATGCTGTGACGGTTNGCCCATTTNCCAGCCGGGTGGTCTTGACCAAAGATCANGGTCAGAATGGCGACGAAGATGAGNACNGGGGCACTGTAANNTTGGTCANGNAANTGGAAGAGCATGGGAAGAGGGNAGNTNGACTTACGGNACGGCGACNAATGACACTCGCCATGCNACATGCTGAGTCAATCCGAGATGCCTCAACCCCTCNTAGACTGCGACCATGATGGCGAAAGTTGCTCCACCACTGACAATGACACGGGGTGTTANCTCGGCNCAGGGTAGAGAAGAGAAGAATGNACACTTACCCCATGTTACCCCANCCNCCGACGATGGCGTTTGCGGTACCAACAATGTTCTTGTCGAAGAACGCAGAAGTCCAGGCTTGGCAAGGGACGAAGGTACCNCCGAGAATGCCAATGAAGAACCTCAAGACGTAGAGCGTTTCCGCGCTGTGCGCCGTGCCAGCAAGACCGGAAGGGATGGCGCCGAGGATGAGTAAGGCCGCCATGACGAGCCTGGGTCCATACCGATCGACAAGAGGACCCGTCACCAGTCGCACCAGCAACGTCGCAGAGAGAGCGACGATGTTGGANTTNGCGACNTGCTTGTCGGTGAGCTTCAAGTCGGACTTGATGGCCTCAGGGATCAGCGGCGGGAAGGCGAACCANGACAGNAANGCGACGAAGAANCCGACTGGNNCAGNATGTCAGTANNGGGAACNGGGTGGCGACATAAGGGANGANNAGNACGTACGCCAACTNAGNTGGAATGATCGACAGTACGGATCCCGNAGGTTGAAGAACGGGATGGTGTAGCTCTTGAGGTTGACTGGATTGACGATGGCNGGNTGCCAGAGGTGNGACCACTTGAACGCTGGGGGACCGTTGGCNGTNAACATGGCTGTCGTAAAGCGTGTCGTNAGGGNTTGCTGGGGAAGCAATCGAAAGATTTCTATCTAATCTGAGTGGGCTTTTAAACGCGGGAAGCATACGCTCCCGCAGAAGGCTTCATTCAGGGAAGGAACCGCTATCTTGGGANGACATTAATCTTGACCGATTGTGCCTTCGACTTCGACAACTCCTTGTTTTGGATTCTGCTNTTCAGGAGTGATNAGCCCCCGAAAANCCAGCGGTGTGGGGTACGTACNCTTTCAATAGAACAAGACNGACAGCGTAGATCCACCATCCTTCAGANTTCCTGAAAGGGAGAGTCGAAGGGGCGCTCCCTCCCGAGAAACCCAGAAAACTGTACGAGAGCCGTCAGAATGTGGCAAATTGGAGCTTGGCAAACCCCTCATTCACGTTATCTCGATGTGTTGAGATATGATAAGATAAACATTGGCCAATGAGTTNCCCGTCCACAACCTGGGACGTAGCTCTTACACTCCCGCTTCACGGGAGCCAAGAANGAAGACCTTAAAAGTGTGGGTTGCGGATGTGAAGGTGGCTTGAAATTGAAAATGGAGNCAACGATANGAAGAGAGACTCTTCTGTTTATCTTCAGCTTATCCGAAGCGTAGAGATATGCCAGATAAGCCGCTTCCCAGTTGCCTACCGACGTCTCAACGAGAATAGGTCAANGCTTCTTGANCAGTATGTGAGACTATGGGTCCTGTGAACATAGTCAGATATCCTTGAAACGCTNAACTTGACATACCAGTCTATTCCAGCANAACGCGGCTCGATAAGGTCGTGTGTAAAGCGTCCTCGGACTATCTCTGGCATTCCGCACTNAATTGGAATTGGANACTACACGTTTTGGGTGTCAACAAGGACCGATAAGTCTAATTNGGCGGCGTTGTGATGGCGGGAANTGAATACCNTTCTTGTCTCCTAACTCCATCGAGTCCTGTAGATTGGGCCATGACTTCTATCTCCCCCAGGAACGGTTCGGGATACANGACCGTTCCAATGGAATNCGTCCTGAATGGGGNGTAGAAAATGCGAGGNAGCCGATAGGACATCGCTCGTTCCACCGATAGACCTGAATGGGTAACAACTTCTCGAAGAAACGAGGAAGAAAAGCCAGCGTGCTGGCACCATCCACGNCCGTCATACAGACCCCACAGNCTCCCCCAATGCCTGCTACAGTNGTAGAGAGCGCAATGTCTGCATCGGCCGAAGGGACTTCCCCCGTCGAAGTCATTCGAGAGGGTCCTGAAGGCAGACAGATCATCTTTGTCGGTGAGTAGTTCTNCGNGGGAAGCGTNNTACAGGCGCTGACAGCNCTACAGTGGGTCTTGGAATGGTNGGCATAGGTCAGCGATTCAAGCNAGATGCCTTTCGGATACGGAGGTCTCATGNATTTNCCAGCTTTCATTGAGAAGATGCTGAACCTCGACGAGAAGAACAAGTACTTCCTCATNACATGTGGTGAAGAAAAGCACTTCGCCTACAACCGTGTNGGGTACGTCNGGTGTTTCCGCTCCGTTCNGCTATNTGCTGACGCCGGCAAAGGTTGACAGAGTACTTCGAGCATCGGAACGTNCGTGGCTTNANATATAAAGAGAGATGTTCTCAACTGANGAAATTNACCCTATAGGTNGAGAGCTTGTACCTCAACCCTCCTTCCTGGTATGCGCAGCACGAACCTCANCGGTTAAGCTACCACCTTCAGGAAACTGTGGTCTCGATCTCTCCNGACCGTCACCTCGTTCGACTANNGNAGAAGGGACGTGCGTTCCATTACGTACAAATGTGTCATTGCAACTGGGTCTCGTCGCTTGAAGTCCCACCTTACATCTCCCTTGAACAAGCGCAGAAGACNAAGGGCGTTTTCGTATACCGNAATATNTCTGATTTGGACAGCATCATCGCGTATGCNGAAGCTCCAGAAGTGAAGCATGCNGTAGTGGTCGGCGGAGGATTGCTGGGACTCGAAGCTGCCAAAGCTGTATACGATCTCCCCACGTCAGTGCAACTTCCTTCCTTCGCATTTACATTGCGCTGAATTCGCTCCCCCGCGGAGACAGGATCGACCATGTGAGCATAGTCAATCGTTCCGGTTTCCCTCTCTCGCGTCAGCTTGATGCAGAGGCCGGCGAAATGGTTCTGCACAAGATCGAAGCTATGGGNGTTCGGGTTCTGACCCACTGCTCTCCGACTCGCCAAGTCACGAAGATGGTGGAAGGAGTCGAAGTCTTCTCCGGATTNGAGCTTCCGGATGGCCAGGTCCANGAAGCCGANCTCGTCATTTACGCGATCGGCATNCGTCCCCGCGACGAACTCGCCAGGGCCAGTGGAATCAAGTGCCATTCNCGCGGTGGGATTGATGTGGGNGACGATTTGAAGACNTCNGCNGAAGANGTNTACGCCATCGGAGAATGTGCTAGCTGGCAGGGGAACAGCTACGGATTAATTGGACCTGGGAGTNAGCCATTCCCTGTTTCCTTCAAGCTATTCTNGTCCTGACAAAAGATTCTTCCAGTCGAAATGGCCGANATTCTGTCGTTCAACCTGACCCAGACNGAGGGCCATGNNCNTCGCGTCNTNNNTGNTNNGNANGCTNNGNACNNAGNNNANGNNGNT
>JANDKE010000232.1:18901-31197 GCA_027627275.1 Coprinellus aureogranulatus
TTCGANNCTTCNATCTAATNATATCAAAGGCTCATGGGGATCGACGTGGCCTCCTTCGGAGACTTCTTCGCCGACAACCGTTATCCCAAGGGACGCACTCAAAANGTNACNNCNGCCGCCGGCGTCCATCNGAATGGCTCCGCTAAGCAGAACGGAAATGGACAAGCNAGCNCTNGAGATCGCNTTCGAGGANGAGAGNAAGAANCCNCAGNCTGANGGNGCCACCAAGCTNGANNNGGAGGCNGTNAAGNCCAANGGCGCCGNTNNNAACGGNAAGCGGTCAGCNANGAAGGGTGGTGCNGGTGGNCANCCGATTAACTGCTTGGTGTACAAGGATCCGTTCAGTGCGACGTACAAGAAGTANATCTTCACTGAGGATGGGAAGTANCTCCTCGGAGGGATGATGGTGGGCGATGTGAGCGACTTCGTCAAGTTNGTCGCGATTGTNAAGAANAAGGTGNGTTTTGGTCAATTCTCTAGGTCNNCCCAAGGNTCATTCGTTNTCAGAAAGCNCTTGATGTNCCTCCCTCCCAGTTCATCGTNGGGANCAAGAAAGGCGANGACGATGGTGGNGATCTGGATGATGACGCTCAAGTCTGCAGTTGTCACGTACGTACGCTGTNNCGTGTNTGNCNTNGGTTNTNCTCTAACCTNCTCCCGCCATTTAGAATGTCTTGAAAGGCGACATCGTCAAGTGTGTGAAGANCGGCGNTTGCTCCACAATCCCTGAGNTNAAGACTAAGACCAAGGTTGGAACTGGATGCGGTGGATGCATGCCCTTGGTACGACCAAGCNCACNATTGCCACTNTCGTATAGATNNCTGACTANNCCTTCCAGGTCACCAGCCTCTTCAATTCTGAGATGAAGAAGGCAGGTCGGACNCTCGAGACGAGCATNTGTCCTCACTTCAAGATGTCCCGCACGGATCTGTTCAACGTCATCAANGTCAAGCAGCTCAAGACCCTGCCCGAGGTCATGGCCGAGGTCGGCGTCAACAAGGACTCGGTTGGATGTGAACTCTGCAAACCAGCTATNGGNTCTATCTTGTCCAGCNTGTAAGCNCCCTGCACTTANNTTCGCGNGCNNCTNCTCATNTACTTTCGTCTNNNNCAGGTATAACGAGCATGTCATGAAGCCCGTTCANCACCAGAACCAAGANACCAACGACAAGTTCCTCGCGAACATNCAAAGGAACGGCACTTTCAGNGTCATTCCGCGTATCTCTGCGGGTGAGATTACCCCNGATGGNCTCATCGTCATCGGTCAGGTNGCGAANAAGTACGGNCTCTACACCAAGGTAANCNCNTTCCTNCGCCTNTNNTTGCCCTCGTANAANTGTTTGCCTGACNATNTNNNCAGATCACTGGTGGNCAGCGTATCGATATGTTNGGNGCNAGGAANGAAGANNTNCCTGATATTTGGGANGAANTNTGTNCNGCNGGGTTNGAGAGTGGACANGCNTANGGNAAGAGTNTGCGTACNGTNAAGTCNTGCGTNGGGTCAACCTGTNAGTGTNNCCTNGNTCTANAGTAGATGNTCGGTNCNANTAACNNGNGNCAGGGTGCCGGTACGGTGTGGGTGATTCCGTTGGCCTTGCTGTGCAACTCGAGAATCGCTATCGTGGGGTCCGCAGCCCTCACAAGTTCAAGGGTGGAGTTTCCGGTTGTGTTCGAGAGTGCGCTGAGGCACAAGGCAAAGACTTTGGCCTCATTGCAACGGACAAGGGGTGGAATAGTACGTTGGCTTGTCTATCGGTTGTACGGTTCGCTCTGACACCCCTCAGTCTTCGTTGGTGGTAATGGTGGAGCCAATCCGGTANGATATCTAATCCACAAGCTTGAATGGCGCCTCACTGATCTCTACATTCAGCGGCATGCCGAACTGTTTGCCAAAGACGTNCCTCCCTCCAAGGTCGTCCGCATCATCGATCGCTTCTTGGCTTACTACATCATGACTGCCGATAAGCTGGAGCGGACAGCTCGTTGGGTCGAGAAGATGGATGGTGGTATNGAGGTATGCATCGNTCCTCCTTCATGCCACCCAATTCAACTGAAANTGNGNTTCAAGAAACTGCGTCGCGTCATCCTTGAGGACGAGCTGGGAATCTGCAAAGACCTNGANGCACTCATGGATAACTTGATCAATACGTACGAGGATGAATGGGCTGNTGCAATCAAGGGTAGGNCTCAGCNTTATTGGACCCTGTTCTTGNAGTATGNNAGAGCTGANCTTTTGGATCTTGATATAGANCCCAGCAAGCGCCGGCAATTCAAGCAGTTCATCAACACCGAGGAACGCTTGCCGACCAGCGAGATCATCACTGAGCGTGGACAGCCTCGTCCTGCTGACTGGGCCAAGTCCTACCCGCCCGTCAAACTCTCTTCGGACCAGTGCAAGACCCCNAAGGCNGACTGGACATGGGTCAACGTCGCGAAGAAGGCTGACCTCGTGGTCAGTGATGAGGGTACCTCGAGCGCTGCTATCAAGTATGGCGATACCCAGCTTGCTGTCTATCATGTTCCTCGGCGAGGATACTTCGCCACCCAGCAGATGTATGTCTTCCATTACAAGNATTGCATCTACCCGGTCGTTTCCTGGAGACTGACGCTCCCTCTTTTGCAGGTGTCCCCACAAGCGTGCNTTTGTCCTCGATCATGGCATCATTGGTGATACTGTCGATGGCAAACCTGTGCGTACTATGNTCCTCTTTATGAGTTGCAAGCCGGGNTTGANGCTTGCTCCAGTACGTCTCCTGCCCACTACACAAACGCAACTTCGCCCTTGGAGATGGCGAGTGCCTGAACGACGGCGATTACAANATCATGTCTTTCGAAGCGCGAGAGAGTCCTGAAGATNCTGAGCAAGTCCAAGTTCTCCTACCACCCGCTGACGACTTGGACGCTCATCTTGGTACCGACAAATGGCTCGTTCGACAAGCTGANTCCGAGGCCTTGGGNCTGAACGCTGCGACACAGATCGATATCTTGGGGCCGAAGGGGGAGTTCTTGGAAGGGGCAGCGCCCTCAAGCTGTGGTGGTGGAGATGGATGCGGCGATCACAAGCTGTCTTGGTAGGCACGGCCTTGGTGTTAGGCGCCGAGACACTGGTCAAGAGATGTCGGAAAACGGAACCCTCTCCATGATCAATGTGTATGGCGAACGATGGATGTGGCAATGTATATTACAACGGATACGTATGAACGTTTGAGCTTCGAGTCTGTTNGTGGCTGTCATGATTNGAACGTTCATGGCCTCTAGAGCTCTAGAGAAGGAGGGGTATAATTACAAAAGGGTATCAATCCGAAGTATAAGGAATATATAGTACAAAGTGTGTCGTAACGGGTAATTCCGACATAAGATCGTGAAGGGTTCATAAAGTATCCATGNACAAAGCGTTAAGCCCAATGGCAACTAGGCAGGAGAATCGTGGTTCCCTTGGACCCCATCGTTAATCCGACCGGGNACAGTACTGAAATAACTTCGAGCCGTGGAACTCTTCATGGTGATGTCGACGTCGCTCTTCTTTTCAGGGACTGCNGGGTTACGGTACGGTCCAGGGCTTGCGTACCTTGGAGGAACTGCAACGCGCGCCGGGTGTGTCGGTGCTCCAGGGGTACCAGGTGATGCAGGGGCTTCATCCTGATCGAACTGATCAGTTGCCGACTGGTTCATGTTCCTGNGGAAATTCNCTCACCTCGAACCTNTACATCGCGCTCGNCACGGGACCNCGGTATTCATTGCCTTGCTTGAATTCAACTCCGGAATTCAAGGAGGAAACGGTTTCCATGAGCGCTGCCTTGCTATACTGCGTACTCTCGTCGACACCGAAGGTGGATGCCTGATATAATTCGTATCGCTTCATGTCGGCTGTGTCGACATGAGAATTACGAGAATTGAGCCTGTGCGAGGAATGCGGACGTCAGTCAATTGGAANCACAATGTAGATCTNGATCAGGCTTACACAGCGAGAACAGATATGATATACACTATGACGGGTTAGCGGATGCTGCTTGTACCGCGAGTCCAAAGACCACTNACGCTTGCCAAGGATTGCGTGAAGGGTCACGTCGACCAGTCCCCNAGTCAGGAANATCGCTGCNAACAGGCTCAATGTGCAGACGATACTGTCCCCAATAGNACCANTTATAANCGGAATGCGGCCCAAAATGCAANGTGTGCACTTACCCAGTCANNGCGCCNGTGCTCAGTAANTAGACGATGATGAGATCGACTGTCTTCGCTGCTCTGTAAAAGCCACGTCAGGAAGCTTCCGTTACACACAAAGACCACGACACGGACCGAGAGACTTTCTTGCTNGCCAATCTGAGNCTCGAGATCATGAAAACGGCGAGGAGACTGTCTACGACGGAAGACACTGAGCAGTATGCCTTGACGTAGTACTGTAGGCCCAGTGTCCGGATCAGCCTTACAGATGGTTCAGATGGAGTTTGGCGNGAACGTACGTGGAAGCGCATGAAGTCAATGAAGTTGGGGTGGATGAAGCCGACAATCTGGTTAGCTATGGGGAACTTTAGGGGAATGGNAAGGATTGAAGCAGACAGCAGACGTACCCGTCTCGAGCGCTAGNTCAATCCCGTCAGCTTCCTGCTCTGCTTTGGAGAGGTCANGAGTTACTCACCTAGCCGAGCCAGTATNAGGATGAACTGCTCCAAATTCAGTATTGAATGATGTCGGTTGAGGGGCGACCGGAATCTTACTATTCCGCCTATTATGAAGAAGTTCTTTTGTCCAATCTTCCATAGTCTACTCAGGTAGAACATATTCGAGATGAATGGCGGGAAGATCTTGCCCAAAGTCAGACACCCGTTCGGGAAGGCTATCAGTCGTCACTCACCGTTAGGAGATTGGCCGTCTACAGGCAAAGGGTCNACGTCAGCTGCAGAGGATAGTGAAGCAAGCNCTTAAGCCTACCAAGAGAGACCTACCACGCCAGGCAGCGTCAGAATTGGAGGGGAGANTCTGAAGGGTAGGCCACATACCAGACAGCGTTTGCTCTTACTTCCGGNTGATTTGAACGCGAGACAAGATAAAAATAGCTGTCACGAACGGAGGTAAANATGAATGGCGAAGGCCGAACTCAGCGATGCGCGCGTACCAATAATGCATGGAAAATGCAGTGTGCAGGGAATCCACCAGCCTATTCGCGATATACCATGAGTNNATCTGACTTCTCCCAATCNTCTATGCGACATACCACAAGAAGAACACCTTCATGGAAAGGAACAGTGAGCATCGCGGTGGAACAGGGGTACGAAGGCGCCTACCATGCACTTNAACCANCGTCGATCNTTNCGATACTCTCTNAAGTANCGNTACGTCAAGACGCANATGCACCCATAGAGCCTTGAATACAANGNAANTNNGGCTCAGNNNGTGATATCTGCTNNGGAAAATGGGCTTACATNGCTCCCACAAATGTGCCNAAGAGGGCAGCNCCNAACGTCTTGGCNAGAGCCTCAGGTGANGGGTCAGTCTCCATGGCTGTGCGGGCGGTCTTGGGGATGCAAGGAGCTGNGAACAAGGGGAANANNAGCGCCTNCAAGCANNGTNCCTTTAATATCCTTCTCGGAAGAATAGCNTGCCAGAACAAGANGNCCCTACGTCAGCAAGAGTTGTGCCGANNGGTATGAAGGGGCGCGCATCAATGGATTTTATTGTTTCAGGACGCTCGAAGCACAGCATCCTCAAGGAACNGGTTCTAGCCGTGAAGTCAAGGATTGACATCGAGCGCCTGCTTATAACACTTGCCAATTGTTGATCATGCCGTTCTGTGGGCATTCTGAGCGGAGCCTTAAGCAGGTCGTAATTGTTGTTCTTGTTTGGTGTTCAAGCGCCCACCGCGCTTCGCGTACTGCCCTCACCCATTGTCCGAGGCTGGAGGAGTTCTTTCGTGGGTGCAATGGATTGGAAGTAGCTGGATGAGTACAATAAGTTAAAGGTCGACCTAACGCCATCGAACGGCGAAGAGCTGGCGTTAGGGCAGGATGGTCGTACAAGGGTCCGTGACAAGCAATTCATCCAGAGCATCCCAACATCGTAAAAGTGCATTTCAGACCTTCGAGTCGATTTCGATCTTGTCAGAGTCGTCCATATTATCCGTATTCTTGGACTGCAGGAATGTACGATCGGTGGTGGCGGTCTATAGAGGGCCATCTTAGTCAGAATAGTCCACAACCTCTAGGACGAGCATTGGCCACTCAAACGCACCCCGAGCGAGGATTCCACATGGGTTTCTTGATGAATTCGAATCATTCCTTGAATGTCGATGGGTGATCCCTCAAGTTGATAATGAGCGAAACCTGAAACGCAAGGAAAATGTCTATGCGGGGGATCTTACAGCATCGGTTGTATGGCGGAAGTGCAGCCTTCCCGATTTGCGGGACCCATGTGTACTGTCGAAAGCAGCCAACTCGTATACCGTTTCGTCGAGCTTGTTCCGAGGTTTTCTTGAATTCAATCTGTAGGGTCCAATATAGTGAGTTGGGCGGTGAGCAAAGAGAAAACGAGGTACGAACACAAAGAGGACGGAATTCACATAGACTAATGAGGGCTCAGAGATTGATATAAGTGGTTTGGGCGGCTAAGAACTTACGTTTTCCGAGGATATAGTGCAGAGCGACGTAGACAAAGCCGGTATCAATGAAGACCAGCTGATGCACCATATAAGTGACTTCGGAAATTTGAGCCTGTTTCGATGGCTTACCGACATCAGACTCAGCAGACAGAGAACGCTGACCGAGGTGGTTAGCGAACGCCACACTTAGGGTGGCATGAGTAGGCACGATACCTTGTGAGCGATCCAGTGTTGATCGAGTAAATCATGAGCAAGTCAATCTTCGAATCAGTCCTGGGATGGGTCAGTTCCTGAATCGACATCAGCAGGGGCTTGCGCTACCTAGCGTAACCAGTCCTTCGCTTGTGCAATGTCCAACAGAAGAAGACTGCAAGGAGGACGTCGGCTGCAAGCGATGCTCCACAATATGCCCTCGCTCACCATCGACATGGACGTAAGCCGTCAAGCGACGTAACGCCAGTTTCCTCCAGGGGATAAGACCACTCCACCAAGTCGCGGATAACGTCTTGGACTGATCGTTATCTTGTTTCCCTTCGACTCTTTGTTATCAGCCGTGGCCCAGGCCACGCACCACCTCCGTCGACGACGTCTTGTGGCGTATAGGTACGGCCCCCTCTGGGGCAGTCTTCCACAACGCCGCGAAACCACCAAAAAAAAAATAAAAAAAAAAAAAAAGGCTGAGCCAGTGGCTGGGGGTGGCCGCAGCCAGGTGTGGCTCAGCCCATGGCTGGGCACCCTCTTAGGTTGCTGGCTGAGGCATTTTCAACAACCTAAGAGGTTGGGTCAGCCGGGTGACTGAGGTGCTTGTCAGTACTCGGGTCGGTTTCCGTACACGCCCGGTGTTTCGTAACGCCTTTCTGAGCCTCGGTTATCAGGGCTGATAGCGAGGAGGGTGTCTGAGGGGTACTCATCGGCAATAGAAAGTTGCGCCTTCTGGGCATTATGGCAAGGAGGCTGGTAAGTGAGGGAGTGGAGGGGTGAAAGGAGGTATGGCTGTGCTATGTCCTAGATGAGTGGGGTACGACCCTGTGCCCTATCAAGGGTCGTGAAGAGGAAATGAGAAGGCGATGACACGCACTTTCAGTCCGGGAGTGTCAGGCGGGCGTCGAAGCAATTCAATTGCGGGATGACAGCGCGTTTTATAGCGACATGTTCGGGGCCATATTGAAGACCGTGTTTTGGGGGCGATTCAGTTGTTCTGTCGAGAAAGCGCCCCATTTACGCGGCAGTTGTAGTGTGTAGTTCGCCGGACTGTTACCCCCTACGGGGACTATTGATGGTGGAACTTCACGTGGAAACCTTGAACGTTCTCAAGATGCTCGTGCTCGTCAAAACCTGGTTATAATCCGCCCTGTCAGCTGCCTTTCTTTCCCTATCCTTGGCTCAAAAATGTTGAGTGACTCGCCTTACTGTAATCTGTTGCCGTTTGAGACAAAGATCATCCTCCTGGACGCGCCTTTTCCTTCGCTCCTTCTGAAGCGTGATCACGCTTCGCAAGTATGTATGCCATCAGGCTCATCATGTCTTCTTGGGTGTAGCTTAAGTACTGACAATCGCTCTGGCACTTATTGCATAGCCGTTTTTATCCGCCTTCGACTCGCACGTCAGAGACCTGTTAAGACCAAGCCTCACGAAATGGGGTGTACACCTTCCTGCGACTATACTGCTCGGCTCGGTCACCGATTCATCGTCCAGCAGTTCGCGCAATACGCGGCAATACGACGACAAACGGTGGATTCAGGAGGACATGTTGGACACGAACGGGAAGCTGTTGCCGACGGTGCAGAAGGGGTTGTTTGACCTCACGACGGGGCTCTTTTTTGCGGATCTATTGCTATCGATGAACGGGCATGAAGGTCTGCAAGCCGGGGTGTTACAGCACAAACCGTTGGGTTTGCCAGACAAGCTAGACCCGGTGAGTCGTCGCTCTACTCGTTACTGGCTTTCACCGCACCCACTCTGCGATGCTGATGGGAACCTTCCCTCGGGCTAGACCGTCGATGCTTTAGGCGATTTGGAGGAACTATCGCACCAATTTCTGGAGAGCGGAATTGCGCTTCGTCGACTACGCTCGGAGGAGCCTCCTCTTGTGGCTCTTTCTACGGGCGACCGACTAGCGCGCGAGTTTGGAGTGATCTGTTTGGCGGGGAGATCGGTGGCAGCGATGAAAAACATCGCATACGTCGGCATCTCTATATTCTTATTGTTTCAGGTTAGTCAAGGCACCGTTATGCAGGGCGTATTTGCACTGACCATGTATGCGTGCAGGGTCACCCTTACCTTCCAGTGGACTACGGGGAGTTGAAAAAGAGATACGGGGACGAATTACCAGACAGCTTCCAACTGTTGGAGGGCTCGGTTGCGAAACTTCCTAAGGCCTTCATGTTAGCCTTAGCTTGCTCCCCCCTAATCGTCCTGGGCAAACGCGACATGGGGAACGTACCTTTCGGGAGGGACGAAATCACCCATGTGAGTAGCCATCGAACTTTGGGACAGGGACATCGTTGGAATTCACATATCTGTTGCAGTATCGCAAGAGATTTGGATCGAAAACCGGTCCGTTGGTACGTCTTGAAAGAGTTGTGTGGGCCATATTAGTAGAGGTGGGCGAGGGAAAGGAGACCGTGGTGGGAGCTTCCCGAAGGATTGAGCAGGAGCTAAGGAACATCAATTGGAAGAGCGAGGAATACAAGAAAATCCGCTACTTTTTCAGTCGTACTCCGGGTGAGTGATTCGTTTCGTGTACGGGTTCTTACGTCGCATTGAATGGGCTGCCATTTCAGGTGCATCGAAGGGGCTCTCATCCATTTCGTTGTTCACGGCGGCTGATGTCTACAAACCCGTACCGCCGGATTGGCGAATCCCAGAGAGGAGTTACGTCCGAGTCACTTATTGGGATCCCAGTCAGCATTCTGCCGTGAACGGGGGAATAGGTGACACACCTGCCAACGCTTTTGCCGATGTTGACCAAGAAGCAACAGCGGAAGACGTCGTGGGCGTCCCCAACGACCCTGTCACGAAGAACTTGGTTTAAATAATCAAGGGGTACACTCGAGCAACGCCGTTCAGTCGACTGAACCCTCCGCGCCTTCTCCTCCTCCTACAGGGGGCTATGTGCCTCCCCTGAACGAAACGCGTTGCCAGGGCAGTGTCGAAAGCGCAGAGAGTTTATTCTTGAGGGGCGGTGAGGACGGTGAGGATGAGGACGGTCCAATGGTGACCAGCGAGTTCTTCCCGGATCTGAATAATCCCCTGCACGAATATGGCGACGTATCGGGATTAGGTGGACGTTTCGATGAATGCCCCGACCCGCCTGAGCAACGCTTGGGCTCCACCGTGAGCCTTGAAGACATCCCCGAGCGCGATACTGACGAAGACCTGACGCGGAAGGGGAGGTTGACTACGACTACCGTCGGGGGTGGTCGACCGGGACGCGCCGCTGGATGAAATCTCGTTACGTGGGGTGGGGTTCCGTGTTGGAGCAGTGGACGAAACTTCAATAACCTCTTTGACTGAACGCGAAGAGGACGCATGAGACGAACTTGGCTGAGTGCTAGGCCCAGCCCGCGGTTGGGTAGGCTCCGGAGAAGACTCCGCGTCCCATTCCATCGCCATCCTCTGAGCCATCTCAGCATCTGCGTCCATTTGAGCTTTCCTTTCATCATCTCCGCGACTGACGCGCTTAGAGCGTTTCTTTCTTGGATTAGACGCGGGGTGCGGTAAAGCCTTCCGCTTCCCTTTGCCTTTCGATGTCCTCATTGTTTCGACTGCGACGGGGTTCTCAATTATTTCGATATCAGAGCTATTGGTATCGACAGCGATTGCTTTGGCTCTGGAGCGCCTCCGGCGGGGGACATATTCAACCTCATCATCGTCAATAACGATGACTTCTTGTCGAGCCATTGTCTAAAGGTTTAGAAGTCAGCCACTTCCCAACTGACTGGAAGTATGGGCTTTTTGTTGCGAACCATTGAAGAATACTGTCAAACAGGTACTTATGTGCTGATAGACAAAGGAAATAGCCAGCGCGAGCCTTGGTGGTGTGCAGCAAGCTCGCGATTGCGGTCACTTGTGTTTGATTGGCTGATGGATGGCTGTGTAAGGTCATCTGACCATAAAGCCAAGGCACATGATCAAGATCAGGGACTGCGAATCGGAAATAGGGGCTTCATTCAACCCCTCAGTCACGATATCGCATCCTCCTCTCCTCAGGCTGTTGTCACCGACATGGCACAACCAAACGTGCAGTTTCCCGTAGACTTTAGAGATATATTTCTCTGGGGCAGAGAACTTACGTTCGCTGTAAAGAAACGTCTCAAGGGCAAACCCGGATGGTATGAACGTTACGTGGTCCTAATGCAAGAGATAGATAGCGGGTCAGTAATCGCGCTAAGGCATCTACTGCCCTATCAAACTAAAGTGACATACAGAGAGTTGTCCGGCGATGATTTCATACTCCTTCTTGAAGCGATCATCGACTTTTTCCACCCGTTCCCGGACTTGCTCGAACTGTTTGCTGACCTTGTCGGCAAAGCAACATACGGTCTGATCTCGTTTGGTTCTGCGCCCAACCCCGACGACCCATACATCAGCGTTGTGACGGTTATCCTCCATGGAGAGAAGCATACCCTTCATAAGCTAGTGCACACAGACCTTCGTGATCTTATCGGGATACGGCGGACCAGCCTGGAGGACGAGCTGGAGGCAGACCCTCCAGGCTCCCACTTTATGTTTCGATGGCTCAAGGAGGTTGACACCGCATGTGGCGGCGACAGCGATGTCCTGCGTCAATTAGCAGAAGCAATGCGATCTGCCGAGCCCGAGCCAGAGCAGGTGTGACACATCCTAATCTTGTCCGATGAGAGGATTCACTATTCCCTATCAGATATTGGAAGGAGTTCGTGTGGCACTACAGAATGTTGTTGACGGTCCTCATCTCTGTCAGAAACTTGCGAGTGCCATGTATGGAGATGTCGAGATTGATCAATGATATCCAATACCTTGAACTTCAAGATTGAATTGGCGTCCTGCCCTCCAGGTACCGTACAAGATGTCCTCGACCCAGCTCTTATACGTGGGCGCTTTGCTAATTAGCGCCCGCGCCTCACGATCAACGATCGCGACTCGCCTAACATTGATGGCGATGCCCGCGACAACCGCGAAGTCAGCAAGCATGAAAGCAGCACCGCTACAAATGTATCGTTCGAGCGATGGGTATCAATTGCTTGCGTCGCGTAGCACGGGGGATGAGGGAAAAGTCGAGTGAAGCAAGAGAGAAACAAAAGCATGCAAAGACGAACAGGGAGATGTGCACTAAACCCTCCCACCAGAAGTCCAAAATGAAGGTGGGAGAACAGCAACGAGCCATATTGGTCGAGCTGGAAGAACAAGCAACGCTATACCTACACAACATGGAAGTGACAACAATGGGCTATAACCTAACTACTAATGATTAAGAGGATGAAGACGACAACGGGGAGAAATAGATAAGGATAGGTACGTTGCTACTTACTTGATATAATAGAATTAATGGATAGAAGGTCGTCACGACAATCATCCACTCCGACTGTACGCCATCGGGTACGCCATGTTCCCATTCAACTTGGGACTCACAATCTCAAACTGGCTCTCATCGATGCTCGCATGGCTCGACGCAAATGACGCCGCCGGGCTCACCGACCTTGCTCCAGTCGGCTCGTAT
>JANDKE010002320.1:0-10077 GCA_027627275.1 Coprinellus aureogranulatus
GGGCGAGACGGATGCTGCAAAAGCTACTTGGGGAAGGTGCTTTGGCATTGGCGAGTGGTCAGAATCCCTATGGTATCTTCGCTTCTCAATACCTTTCCCCTTATAACCCCGCTTCATCAAACGGCCGATGACCCGTTCGCATTTATCATTCAGCTTTGAGCCATGACGCTTTGGTTGATCCACCCCCTCTTCGCCATACCGATCCGACTGAAGACGCCCGAACCACCGAGGAGTACTACGAATCGGTTGTCGCTTCCGACATCGTTAATGGCGTGTCGAACCTCGTTGACTTCCTCGACGTACGGCATGCAGTTCGTGTGCAAGACCTCGAGTCCATGCCTCAGCGGACACTCGACACGATTTGGTGCCTTTCGTTCAGCATGGAACTGTGAAGGGTCCTGAAGATGTCACTGTCATTGACAGTGCACACGGTGACTTCTTCAGCACGGCGCAACACAAGCAGAAGCAGAAGGACCCTCGCACCAGCATCCTTTCCCCCGACTTGGATGGCTCGGCCATCATGGTGGACGCAACATTAGGACATGCACACCCCGCATTGACTTTGGCTGCTGCGCGAGCCAGTGGACGATACGGGCATGTCATGTTCCCCCAGGCAACACATCTCCCCCACTTCCACGCCATCATGGCAACTTTGGCGTACGTCCAGACGCCCCTCTCTATTTCGTCCATGGCCTCCCTTCTCGGAATCTCGACTTTCGAGATCATACGAGTCCTTGTGGTCCTCCAGTCGATCTTACAAGTACCAGGCCGCGACGACGCGCCTGTCACCTTCTTCCACACGTCACTGCGAGACTTCCTCACGGCCAAGGACCGGTCTGGTCCTTTGCATGCACCGGCATTTCACCACATCCACTTGATGCAGCGATGCTTGGAGTCCCTCTTTGGAGACCAGCCATCATGTAACATGGAGTGTTGCAAGTATGCTATGCTATATTGGGCATACCACCTCGAAATGGCTGGGCAATTAGACCCGGCTTTCAATATTTTCTACGTCCTGAAACCAGCGGCGTTCGAGCGGAGGGGTATATGGATGTTTCAGCAACAGTGGATGGAGAACAGGCCGCTGACGTTGGTACTCTCACATAGTGAGTGGGACGTTCTGGTAGCGAACTTGCACAAGGCGGACGCCGTTTTCCGTGGAGCAGATTCCGCTCAGAAGTCGTCTCAGGGGGTGGGTTGCCCGTCAAGTCGTTCATTTAGCCGTGCCCTAATCTTACCAACCCACAGTCTATTGTCTCAGACCCTGAGCAATACATTACTACAAACGATTATTACGCTAACTATGCCGACAAGTCTCAGTGGCGTCTGGCGCAGACACTGGGATATGGCGGTAGCTGCCCTCCCATCGTTCGAGTCGACAGCTATCGGGCGTGCTCCGCCTTGGACATACTCCAGGTATGGCGGGTTGACTCTCGTCTCTAAATACTTCGGCTAACATTGCATAGGGATTCTGCGCGCTAGTGTGCCCTAGGAACCAACGATCCTGCGAGCTTCACTTAGCGATACGGACGTCAGAAAGAGTATCCGTCAACATTAAATTCACCAGACACGGATTGCCGTATGACGAAGCTACCCACTGGCCCAGCTACATGCTGAACGCAGGTTGCAGCATTACCATCAGCAACGACCTGCGGGTGGTGCTAGATAGCGGTGCGGATACGCGTGCAATTAGCTTACCAGGTGGAACGCGGCTCCTCCCGGATGAGGATTCGCGAATGTCTTGCATCACCATGTTACCAGAGGATATGGACTTGCCACCTCCTACCATACCGGACGACCCGGCTGAGCGTTGAGCCCTCTGAGGCCCGACGTGCCTATATAATATCCGACAAGAATTCCAATGGCTTGCATGTAAATCATATCACATAAATGAAAGGCGGACTTGAGGCTAATACAATCTTTTCGCTGCGGTCGGACGTGACTTGAACTGTCCTCCTCTGGCGGTCTGCGTACTCCGTACATTGGGCAGCCTCCTGTATTCATAATGTGCGACTCCAACCCTGGAGACGAAGCTCACGCCGTTTACATAACCCCATGCGCCTGCGGGACTGCCAATTCAATTGCCACCCGCTACTATAAGTATATCCACCACACCCAATGCTGCACTCGCCTCATTCATAGGAGCATCTATTACGTTCTGCAGGGCCTCGCAGAGGGATATACATGCCGTAGCCTCGTGTCGGCGGCTCGAGTACCCACCTACTTTAACCGAAGAGCGGAAGCTACAGTCGCAGCTGCTCTCGGTTCTTCCGCTTCCCTCCCCGTGCTCATACCCCAGTGCCCTAGTCTTCCATAGTCTAAGACGTCTAACGGGTTCATCATACAAGGTGTGTAGATGGTACACTATCTGTCAATGGTTAGGCGCCCAGGAGACTCAGTGGTGGAGTCGGTGCCGCGCCAACCTGTCAGCCGACTCCCGCTCGGAGTGTTCTGGACACATGCGGTTACGTTCCACGTCACCATAGTTTCTGGGGGAAATATAAACTGCTTGAACGTATAATTTTTATTCTCATGGTGCTCTCGTTAGGACAGGAATGCTTATCTCTCTCTGGAAACGCCTCCTGGGACGAACCCCGAACAGTTCTGCGACGACAGCTGGCGAGGTGGTGATATTGTGCGGTTTATTCTCATATTCGACTTCAGCGAACTGACAGCTTGCACTGCAGCGTCATAGGGCCAACAGGGTCTGGGAAGAGTTCTGTAAGCGGCTTTTGCTTCAAAATTGTACCCTTGAACGCTGAGACAGAACGACTCTCTAGCTCATTAATGAGATTGTAGGAGGCGAGGTTGCAGTCGTGGGCCATGGTCTCTCTACTTGCACGCAGGAACTCAAAGCATATAGTTACACCTTGCCGCCTGATTTTCCGAACCATGCTGGACAGACTGTCCTCCTGGTAGACACGCCGGGTTTCGATGATACCTCGATGCACGAGTCGACTCGGGTCTTCAAGGCTATGGCACAATGGCTTACCGAGTCAGTGTTCACTGTTTCCTTTACGAGATGAGCTGACTCACTGTTCAGAAATAGCAAAGCCAAGTCTAAAACCCGCGATGGTAGGCTCTCCGGAAAGCCCCAGGTAGCAGGCTTCGTCTATCTTCAGGACATCACCCAGAAACGCGTCAACAACCGGCAAAACATCGACTTCCTGAGATTGCAGAAGCTGTCGGATGCAGGTGGGGACTCGTACTCGAAGCTGATCCTTACCACATACCAGTGGCCCAAGGACAAGAATACCGACCGCTACAGGCAATGCCTCGAGAGGGAGAAGGAGCTCGAGACCAATTTCTGGAAGGACCTTGTCGGGAAAGGTGCCAGGACGGTCAGGGTCGAGGGCCCCGGCCACGCAAGGAATGTCGTGGTAGAGGCCCTCGGAAACCCTCACCTCACCTTCCCTTGAACGCCGAGTTTCGGGAACTTCTTATTTATTCCGCCGACTCGATGTGCGCCTGTTTGTGTTGTTCTGAGTCTCCTCATTTGTTTTGCTTTGTTCGATGCCAGCTTAGCATATATCTTGGGGTGCCTGTGGACAATATTTAACGAAGCATTGGTCTGTCGCACCCCCGTGTTCCGTTAGGACCCCCTCTCGTCCCATTATCGTCTGCTATTTTCCCGTTTTGGCGTATGCCCTATGCCGTTGTATGATGTTCCACATGTTATGCAGGCGTTCGGTTCATTTCTACGAGTATGAATAGAAGTTCCATGTGAGTCCGACTTGTCGTGTAGAATTGTGAGCATTTCATCTCCGTAGGTGTATGACACGCACTGGACATGGATAAAAGAGGTATCTAGAACACAAGTCAAGCTCTGTTCGCAGGCGAGGCAAGACCCGGGCTAACGGCTTTCCATGCGTTGATGAACAAAGACCTCGCCTCGTCCGTTGAAACACATTGCTTTCCATTAATGGCTGCCCTATCCAAGCCAAGGAACCATCTGGAATTTGCATCTCCGCATCGCAGCATAAGTTCCTTCTTGTCCCGTCCCTCCTCAAGCCAACTCGTGCGCAAAGGGAACTCCCAGCCCACATTATTCGGATGGTTAGCTGTCTGAATAACAGCAGTTCGGGGAAGTTCTGAAGCAGCTGCTGAAAGGGCAGCTCTTCTCGATGCCCCAGCACCCGCCGAAGNAGNCGCTTTTGANGTTGCTGCGCCCGCTGCGTTCGGGAGGATGGTGACGGAACGNATGAATTGNGATCGNAAACCAAGAAGACCTCCGGCGAAGGCGCATCCGGAGAGGAAATGAACTNCGCAGAGTCCAAAGCGCTGCCACGTTGGTCGTAGTTGCCATTCAANTTTCGAGGTGGGTGCTGNAGAAGAGGNCTCGGATGATTCGGAAGGAAGGCTAGGTGGAGAAGTGATTTTCATTTCTGTCCAGTGGTTCCATGTCAGCTCGATGAAAGCACCACTTCGCGTACGTTAGCNTAGGGTATCCGAGACGGTAACAAGTAGTACTCACGTCACAATTAGATCACAAAGCAGCAAACCAATGGTCCCAGGATTACGCGCCCACCAAGGAGGTACCCGTGCAAACAAAGGTACAATNGTCTCGGGAACTGGTGTCAAGGGAAGCTTGACGAATGTCCGTGGTGGTGGCACCTTCCTTGAGCGCGTCGCCATTGTCGTCGTCGTGGTCCAGAGCAAGAAGCCGACGCCAGCAAGTTAGGCGCCGTTCACNCAAATTCTCCTGTGGGAAATTGATGATATCAGTTTTGTACTCCTCCCGGNTCTGCAATTAGCGCTCGTCTTCTGTCTTCCACAATGTCCATGGAGGTGACTACCCCGACAGCACCTAAATTTCCCCCAGGGACCGCTCCTATCAAGCCAGAGTGCGTGGAACNCATTCAATTTAGAAAAGTGNCTTACTATGACNCCTTAGATTCCTTGTGCACCGTTCATCGCCCCAACCGCGAGCAAATCCCGACGACGATGCGGCTGAGGGAAGTGCACAGACCTTAGCCGGCAAAGATACCGGTGACAGAGAGAACACCCAACCTGGTACAGGTGGCAAGAAGTCATGGAAATACATGAGCAAAGCAGAAAAGAAGGCACAGCGAGGTCAAAACACAGGAAGGCGTTTTGGCAAGGTCAGGGACGAACTGGAGCTGTGTTGGAGAGTAGCAAATGGCGCAGTCTGCGACTTGGGATCTGAGTGAGTAAGTAATCTACTGAGTCTACTCAACTTGACCGTCTGCAGATGCCGTTTCTCTCATGACGTCGACGCATACCTCGCTGCAAAACCCCATGATCTCCGTATTCCTTCCATCTCCGAATTCTCAGAGTCACCCCCCTTTGGGCCCGATCTTTCTGTTGTGACAAAACCTCACCCACGCTATCCCAACGTCGATACAGCGACACAGTGCCCTATCTTTGCAGAGACTGGAGAATGCAGATACGGCTACAAGTGTCGCTTCCTGGGAGGCCATGTCCAAGAAGGCTCAGAAGGAAACCTGACGCTGCTGCAAGACGAGGAGAAGAAGGCTCATGCTGCCCTTACCGCGCATGAAATGAACTTCATCGGTGCAGAGGTGCAAAAGAGGCTGAGGTCGAAGAGGTACCCGTTACCCATTGCGACTCAGTACTTGAGAGAGATCGAGCCCAAGCCCATCAACTCGGCACCACCTGTCGTCTTCGACGCATCTCGACTTGACGAACCTGGTTATGTTCCTGAAGTCGCGGAGCCTGGGGAAGCCAGTATGGACGTTGACAGCACTATAGAGAAGCGGACGGGAGAGCAAAATTTGGGCGCGGCTAAGGATACCCCAGATGTGCCCGCACGTTTCTCAGAAAAGAAGAGATTGGATTGGAAGGGTAAAACCTACCTGGCACCGTTGACCACGGTTGGGAACCTGGTTAGTCCTTATCGTGCCGTCACTACTCCATTGCTCATGAACAACAGCCCTTCAGACGTCTCTGCGTTAAGCTTGGTGCAGACATAACCTGCGGTGAAATGGGTCTCGCTCCTTCATTCCTTGCCGGCTCTCGAGAAGAGTGGTCCCTCGTCCGACGCCACCCGTCAGAATCAATCTTTGGAGTGCAGGTGGCCGGGAACAANCCNAACGTCCTTGTCCCGACCGCAGAGGNGCTGGCNAAAGAGTTCCCCAACACAATAGACTTCGTGGACCTCAACTGCGGCTGTCCCATTGACCTTGTCTTCAAAGCCGGGAGTGGTTCGGCTCTGTTGGATGCCGCTGGAAAGCTCGGGAGGATCATNGTGGGCATGCANAAGGCGTTGGGAGAAATTCCTCTTACAGTCAAGATGAGGACTGGTGTCAAGGACGGAAAGAACAACGCTCATAAGCTCATGCCTCGTGTAGCTGTTGAGTGGGGAGCCAGTGCTATGACAGTGCGCAATTCTTGACCCTNGATTTTACGTCTCGGTTTCTGANGAAAGGACAGTTGCATGGACGCACGCGGCAGCAACGATACACTCGCTTGGCTGACTGGGACTACATCAAGGAGTGCGTTGAAGCGGTGAGAGCAAAGGAGGAGGAGGAAGATCGTAAGTACTACCACGTCGCGAACCGAGGTCCGTGAGCTAACTGTACGTGGATTGCAGTCGCACCTATACCAATCTTTGGCGGTGGTGACGTCTTCTCATCCCAGGACTACTGGGAGAAAGTAGACCACACCGGTGTTGATGGTGCCATGATCGCACGGGGCGCTCTCATTAAGCCCTGGATCTTCACCGAGGTTAAGGAGAGGAGGGAATGGGACATCAGTGCCCGCGAGCGGCTAGATCTAATTAGAGACGTGAGTTGTTTCATGCTAAGACTTTCTATTGCCAATTGACGTGCTATCTTGGCAGTATGTGGATTTCGGTCTGAAGTAAGTCTGACTGTAGTACTATCCTTCGACACTCTGCTCACTTGTGCTCCAGCCACTTTGGTTCCGACACTACAGGGGTGAACGCAACTCGCCGTTACCTCTGTGAGGCGCTATCATTCCAGTACCGCTACGTTCCCATCGGCCTACTCGAAAGGCTTCCTCCCAAAATAAACGAGCGGGCACCAGCATTCAAGGGCAGGAACGAACTTGGTGCGTCTATATCTGCCATCCAGATATTCTTACCCTGACGGCATTGCCTCCAAATAGAAACATTGCTCGCAAGTCCGGATAGCAACGACTGGGTGAAGATNTCGGAGATGTTCCTCGGCCCTGCTCCCGCCACATGGTCATTCACACCAAAACATAAAAGCAATGCGTATAACAGCGAAGAGGGCCAGGGTTGAACAACGATTCGCAGTGTAATGGATCTAGGNTCAAGCATTGAGGNCGATGTACATCGGAATTCGAAGTCACTTACAAGACCTTGGTGAGGTCACTAAAGTATNATTGGAACCATNGCGCGAGTTCTCGGCTCGGACCGGTCTTTTGGCGTNNACACTCTTTGCGCGAAGATCCATAGCGCCGGAGTGACTACGGTCTGTAACTGGCTTGAACTCAGTGTCGTCTGCGTCAAGTCTGCGTCGCAGTTTTCCATTTTCCCCATCTTCATCTGTGGATATCCGGCGACCGAGGGCCTTCAAAACCCGCTGGGCANGCTAATTCGATACTCTCCAGAGTGCTGTAAATCCTAAAGCATTTACCGAAGAGGCGCTTCTGGATTCTCATGCCCCACCCTTAGTCAGCTTTTCCCGTCTCCTTACCACCCACGCATATCACCAAATTGTATATCAGTCCCGGAGCGGAAGCTCCTCGGCCCTTGAGAAGCATGCCTCGACATAGTTCCTCATGGGATCGCCCCTGTGCATTTGCGGGGTACATATACTGGAGGTACAGGTGACTGACATCCCCCACAATTCACTCAGCTCTCTGGACTAGCGCGCACTAGATGTCGACAGCTCCTACCGCTCTCCAAGCCTTCGCAGGCGTGGCCGTGGCGTGGGGTGTATGGAAGGTGCTGGCACTTGCGTTCAGGAAGGACCCTCTTCAAAATATCCAAGGTCCTCCAACAGATTCTGTTACAAATCCTCGTCGTCTCTCTCACAGTTGCAACGGACACCTTCATCATTTCTCGCAACGACTTCCTTGTACCAACGAACACTGTTTGTATTGTAACGCCTCGGACTATCTTGTATCGCTTCGTATTCCCACAGACACTGCCTTGCATAGCCTTGTATAGCCTTGTATCGCCTCGGACACAGCCCTGCATAGCTTGGAACAGCTTTGCAGTGTTCTTGTCGCCATAGTTTTACACTGCCTTGCACAGCCTCGGACTAGTATATAAACCTGGATGTTCAACGCCTGTACTCTAGCTTGTTATCGTAAATCTAACCCTGTTAACATCCAAAACGCCCCAACTAAAGCCTCTAAGACAAAGACTTGTAGTGAACGTTAGATCTTGAGCCGAACACTGTCTACCACAACGACAAGTAGATAGCGAAGTTCGTAACAGATTCGTGGTATAAAGGTATGCACATACCACCTTCTACCCGTATGCATGTTGTTGACCTACAACCTGCAGGTAATCACCCGAAGCTCATGAAGCCCGATGGGTGGAAACTACACAAGGAAATGATGGAACAATGTAAGCGTCGCGTACTCCTGGTTCTAATGCGGATGAGGGTGCTTAGGCTCGCTCAATAATAGACGGAGGGGTGGTCAAATTTAAAGGCTTCCTCGGAGTACGTTCCTAGCCCAGTCAAAACCACCCATATACTCACGGCCACTGTATAACAGGAGTCTATGCTCTACGTCCACGACCCGAAAGCATTGCAGCATGTTATCGTCAAGGTAAGTTCTCTTTCCACGCCTTCAGGTTCTCGGTCTGACCTCTCCCAGGAGCAACATATTTACGAAGAGTCCGATCTATTCATTTCGTGAGGCCTTCCCCTGCTTGTACTTCGCGAGCGCAGGGCTCACAACCTCCTCTCCAGGGCCAACGAGTTGAACTTCGGGCCGGGTTTGCTTGCGACATTGGGTAAGGCTCTCATATACCTCTATGAGTCGGATGGATCTGACATCTGCCTTGAAGGAGACCAACATAGGAAGCAAAGGAAGATGCTCAACCCTGTATTCTCTATCGCTCATATGCGTGAAATGATCCCAATCTTTTACGATGTTGTTCACAAGGTGAGCGAAAATCTGGCCGATTTTTCTGGACGATATTGATGAAACTGTGTTGCCACTAGTTGGGAGATGCCTTTGAAGAGAAGGTTAAGAACGGCCCTGCGACGGTCAGTTTCTTCGGCGTCTGACCGTGGAACCCCAACTCACTTGGTGTTTTGATTCCAGATTGAGGTGCTCAACTGGATGACCAGGACTGCCTTGGAACTTATCGGTCAAAGCGGCCTCGGGTATTCATTTGATCCTTTGACAGAGAATGGGAAAGAGCATAGGTTCAGCGTTTCTGCCAAGCTCCTAGTGTGAGTGACCTTATCTCGATGCTAACTTTGAGATAACCGACGTCCGACGCGTCGACGTACATGCCGTCCAGTCCTGCAGGAATGAAGCTCAACTTCTGGCGCTTCGTTGTCATCCCACGCGTTTCCCACATTGGCCCTAAATGGTTCAGGAGGGCCGTCATCGACTTCCTGAGTTTGTTTTGGACCGACTTGCGCAGATATAGGGACATCATTGACGTTATTGCCGACACCTCCAAAGAGATTTTGGATGAGAAGAAAGAAGCTCTTCGACAAGGCGATGAAAGCCTCAAAGCGCAAGTGGGTCGCGGGAAGGATATTATGAGTATTCTCCGTAAGTAGTATTGCCATTCGATCGTGTCACTCGCCAGAATGTTCACTCTCTCCAGTGAAGGCCAATATGTCCGCTTCAGAAGAAGACAGGTTATCTGATGACGAATTACTTGGGCAGATGTCGTATGTGCTTTCCTGGTCATAACGGGGATTTGCCTATGGACTCACTCCTGCTCAGTTCCCTTACGTTCGCGGCTATGGACACTACTTCCAGCGCCCTCTCGCGAATCTTGCATCTCATGTGCTTGTATCCCGAAGCACAGGAGAAGCTTCGACAGGAGATTACGGATGCGCAGGATAGTCGTGGGCAGCTGAACTACGACGATCTTGTGAATCTTCCCTACTTGGATGCCATCTGTCGTGA
>JANDKE010002321.1:0-10072 GCA_027627275.1 Coprinellus aureogranulatus
CAAGCGCGATCCGATCTTGCCACGCGAGACGGCGCTGCACAGCAGTGACAAACACAGGGAGCATCATTGCCAAATCGCGATTCCACTTCTACACCTTTCAAATATGCTTCAAGCTATCATATCTCCCTCAGTTCTCGCCTCAGACTTTGGCCAGCTCACCGCGGAATGCCACCGCATGATCAAGGGCGGTGCCCAATGGCTGCATATGGACGTAATGGACGGGTGAGTGCACTCGCGAAGCGCCCATATCCGAAAGAACCCACTCTAAACACATTTCGGGGTAGACATTTCGTTCCAAATATCACCATGGGTCCGTATACCCTCCCAACAATCAGGTTCTGGCGGAGTAACCAACGCAGAAGAACTGCAATGTCTCCACAGGCGCTCCCATCCTCTCATGCGTGCACAAGGGTGTCCCTGGCATCTTCATGGATGTGCACATGATGGTCTCTAACCCCGAACGCTGGGTAGACGACATTGCCGATGCTGGAGGTGCTTTGTATTGCTTCCACATCGAAGCCGCATGTAAGTCGGCCCTCTCTAAAGCCTACATCTATATCTCTGACATATCGGTATCGATGACGTGCTGCAGCCGACCCCATTGCACTCATTCATGCAATTCACAAACGAGACATGAAAGCTGGGGTGGCCATTTCACCCGATACACCTTCCAGCGCGATTACAGATGAAATTGGTGCTCTCGCGGATATGCTCCTTGTGATGACTGTCTACCCAGGTAAGCAGTCTGCTCCGAAATGAGTATAGTCATTGCTTTCGCGTGGCTGCGTTACCTTCGGGATATGTTTAATTAAATCTGAACTGTTTTAGGTCGAGGTGGACAGAAGTTCATCGAACGCTGCGTACCCAAGGTTGCAGAGCTTCGTGCTCGGTTCCCTGACAAGGACATTGAAGTCGACGGAGGGCTGAGCCCAAAGACTGTGCATGTCTGTGCAGAAGCAGGTTCGTACTCTCTTCTCTTCTCCCTTGGCCCTCTCCTTCTGAGCTTGGTACGACTGCGCAACGGGTGTGCGAAACCATGGCACGATCGAAATGCACGCGACCAGCACCTGCCGCACACAGCTATACGGTTACTGACACTGCCTCTCCGGCTTCTGTTTCATTACAGGGAGCAATGTTATCGTCGCTGGCACAGCTATATTTGGTGCAGACGATCCGCCTGCCGTTATCCAGCAGCTTAAGGATGCTGTGAATACTGCGCAGCTCAAGCATCAACAATCGAATGGTCATGCTACAAACGGCCAGAATTAACGATCGGGTTTACCGACGTTCCTAGTGCTGACGATGCTCTATCTAACGAACGATCTAAATGCAATAACAAAGTGTATTGAATAGTAGAAGTACAAGTTACAGCTGAGTATTGAGAAAGGGTATGAGAGACATGGGGGCGGGACTAAGATCATCATGGTATTCTTCTATTGCTGTGGATGCACTCCCCACCCATTCATGATGAAGAAGAGCCATCGTAACCTGTCAGGGCGAAGGATGTGGAAGCCGAGCAACCAGATAGCTGCGGACGCAGGGACCGGGTTAGGGTACAATGCACGGAAAGAAGGGAGTTTGGGAACGCACTCAATTCCATGTAAGTGAAGAATCCAAAGGCGCCTCCTGTGGCCCCGCGTTTGATGAAGCGCAGCACATCGACCCAGAGTTTCATGTCCTTGGGGGATGGGCGAGCTGACGGGTCGAGTAGAAGGGTAAGGAGGATCCTCGTGTCTGGACATAGCTTGTTGATCAGCATACAGCAGTAGGGAGGCGCTTGGAGGGCTTACATATCCCAATGTGGCTAAAAGAACGAGGAAGCGAACCGTTAACTTTCATTTGCGTGAATACGAAACCAAATGAACGTACAAATGCCCCCTGCAAGTCAAAATATAATTTAGGCACGGTCTACAGCAGGTGTATGTATGACTTACACAGTTCCGATGGCGTTCTGGTATGCCGAATTCGTCATCAAGATCGACCAGTCTTCTGTTGAGAAATTCTGCAAGTAGAGATCGGGCCGCTACATGCAGACGAGGGGTTCGGCATCCAGTTTGGGCACAGCAATCGAGTGTACTTGCCTGATACCCTTCGGGGAACAGTTCTTTCGGCAGGAAATCAAATGAAGGCTTCTCGAATCCAGTGGCCAGCACCACAACGTCAGCTTCGATTTCCCTCTCCTCGCCCTCCCCAACCGTGATGATTGTCGCGTCGTCCCGGTCAGGAGTATCCTTGGGTTTAGCCCCTTTCCGGGGAGATACCACAACGCCATTCTTCGACAGCCGGGTAGGTGAGCCTCGGACATAGTGCACCTTTCCTTCGCGGACGTGGTTAAGGAAGGCATCGTTGACGACTGGTGTACCTTCGTAAATGCCGATATCTTGAGGCACCAGACCTTCGACGCCTCGGTACTGCCATCGTTTCATGAAACCTTCCCATAGGAAGCTGCAGGTGACGTTCAATATTATTTCAGGCTTCAATAGACGGATGGACTCACCTCAAGGGCATCTCCCTTCCAAACGGCTGCATGGACAGGAACGTGTCGACGGCGATGTTTCTCGGTATGATCCACTTGTCATGCCTTGAAATCATCCATATGTCGATCTTGGTCTCGGTGCTTGACTTCTCGTCCTTTGCAGGAGCATATCTATCGAGTGCAGTCTCGACGGCTTCCACAGCACTAGCACCACTACCAATCACCACAATCTTGTGGGTGCCAGGAGGTAAGTTGAACTTGTCCGAGTCGAGCTCTGACGAGTGTAGGATCCTCTTCTTGAAGACATCCTTGTCCCCTTCCTCCTCCTTCTCCGATTCCTTCTCGGGCTCCTTCTCACCCTTCAAAACTTCTGAGTAGGTAGGGTGCTCAGAGTCTTGAGTCGGGGAGTCAGACGTGTCACTTTGGCCTACGTCTTCCGGCATGCCAGAGAGCTTGATCCAGTTCGGCTTGCCGCAAGTCCCCACTGTGACGATGATGGCGTCGAATATACCGTCTTCGCCGTCATTGATAATCCATCGAGAGCGATTGGGATCTTGTCCCCAGCCTTCCTTAGGCGGGTCAGCCTTCTTCACTGAAGTAACCTTGGTGTTGAACTTCGTCCTCGACTCCAGGTCATACTCCTTCCATACGCGACTTATTTCTTCTCTCAGGGTCAGTAATATAGCCACAGACTAAGAGAACCTTGAGCGTACCTTCGATAATCTCATCGCGCAGAGGGAACCCCTTGGACCAGAGGACGGCGGGGTGGAAGCGGTACAGCAGAGAGTTGAGTTGCAAGCCGGACGTGCGGTTCACATGGGCCCAGATTCCGCCGAGCTTATCTCTACCTCCCGCCTCGTACATGACCACGTCAAATCCATGAGCCATGCAATGCCTGTTGTCTGATCATTGAGGCATATTCTCGTTTGAAAGCGAGATGAAGTACACACGCCGCAGACGATACGCCAGTTAGTCCTGCACCAATGACCGCTATCCGTCCATACGGTTTCGACGTCTTCCTATATCTCTACAGCCCAGTTAAGCTGGAAAATCGTATGGCGGGATACTTGATGTGCTAACCGGCTTGAACAAAGCGATAATACACGCCTGCACCAAGATATACCCCACATTCCACACCAACCTAACCAGCTCCAACGGGTTAAACCACCAACTGGACTTGTGGAAATACCCCGAGACGCTGGACGATATCGCTTGAGAGACGTGTCTTGTATCGAAAGTAAGGTTCATTTTGCATTGAGAAATAGGGACGATTGTCGGCCGCTGCAGACGCTTTTATGTGACCATCGCGTCGTTGGGAATGACGTCAATTTAAGCCATATGCTGGAGGGAGCATCAAGAAGAGCGCAGTGTTCAGAAATCATGCGCAATCGCGTTGAGACTTGAGAGCGCTATAGAGTGGTGAGTGTGAATGACGAGGAGGGGAGCTCGGTGAGAAGGCCCTGGAGGTGTGTGCGTGTGAGATGGTTGAGGTTGACGTCGAAATCCGTGATTTGCGAGTTGGGCGCTTGCAGCAATACGGATGCAATTCCTCGCTGATGGCGAGACATTCCTCCTCCGAGTCGTCCCTCTCCCGATTCTTGTGCTAAGTCCTGACGTGTAGCAGCTCGCTAAGGCTCAGAGAGTGACCAGAGGTTGGAAGCCGAATAGAATCAGTGCCCTCTGTCACGATAACGAAGGTTTTCAAGCTATCCAACGTTATCTCGCCGAGCCCATCGATCTTCACCTATCCGAGATAGCCTCCTCTCAGGGGAATTAGTGCGCAAACGTTCTTCGGTATCAAGCTTTGCATCTATAGGTCTGTCCCACTAGTAGCGTGCTAACCGCGATAGCTATAGTATAGTAATTTCACTACCGGGCAAGCCGCCGCCGCAATGAACCTTCAACTCATTAGCCTCCCGGCCGTTCGGGCTTACGGCCGCTAATCCTGGAGGTATGGGTCTCAGAATGTTCCCGACGCAACATGGTCGACCCCGTTGAACATCGAGAGCAAGCACTGTGCCAATTTTCGGTCAAGGGGGTATCGTAAATCTATCGTACTTAGTAGTAATAATAGTAAGCACAAAAACGTCCACATAATCCATCCAAACGCTCGTCACTATAAATCAAAACCGCGCGTTCATCACATAGCAGGAGGGGGAGCAGCAAGTAGGAGTAGTAGTCAAGCGTAATCTGTAGTAAATCAGTCTCATAGCAAATCCAACGGGGTCGTCACGCCGTGTAAGATCAAAGCACTCCCCTCCCACCTCCCTCTCCCTCTTCAGAAAAAGAAGAGTAATCGAGTCCAACGCTCTAATCTCTCCAATCCAACCACTCCCCATACATATTCGGCCTCTCCCCCCTCAAATACGCCTCAAACGTCCTCTTCAACACCGTCGCCCAACTCAAATCTCTCACATCCTCCTCGACCTCCTCCGCCTCCCTCGCCCAACTCCACTCCTCCTTCTGCCCATCCCCNCTANCATCNCCCCTCTTCTCCACATCTTCCCCCTCATCTTCCTCATGGNNCTTACTGCTTTTNGTGGTGAAGGTGGTAGCGGTGGCCGAACGTTTCTTGTTCTGAGCCAAAGACGCTAGAGCTGCGTCNCNAGCCTCTTTCCTNGCNTTNCGCTCGGCNTCAGCGAACCTCGGTCCAAGGTCTGGCCAATTCCGNGCAGGGTCGAAGGGCTTCCACCANAAGTTGTGGAAGTGGTAGCTGTANGCGCCTTTGAAGAAACCGTCGAAACCGAGNGCNGCTGGGGCGGCNGANGTNGTCCCAGGNGGTTCNAAGAAGTTTTCGAAGCTGNCATNGCAAGGGGGANGGNAGGTNAGTGATGAGTNTAGAGGAGAGAGGGGNNACTTACGAAGTAAAGAANGGNTGTGGAGGTCGGTCCATTTGGTAGTCCTCCGTNTTCAACCANGCACTATCAAACAGNGCATCGGGCAACCTCCTCANCANNTCCTCNACCAACGCCTCCTTCGTATACCNNCTAACCGTCATNGGATGGAAGTCCAACCCATTCTTCACCGCNGTCTTGAACAAGAAGCTCCCNAGCGCACTTCCTTTGTTCAGCTTGAGCACAGCGGTATTATACCGNGGCANNCGNGACCACCGATANGCNAANGCNCCGGAATACGACAGGAGCTCTTCCCAATCNCGNAGGAAGATGGTGTCAGCGTCGAGGTAGACACCGCCGAACCTATGGCAGAGGATGAAACGNGCCATGTCGGANAGGATAACGCTCAAGCGGTCNTANGACGACGCGGACTTGGATCCAGCGCGGTTGGTCAAGTCGTCTCGATCCGTCTTGGTGTTGTCGTCACCNCTTTCCGAGGCNGCATTCCCAGCAGCTTTCTTGCTGTCCTTGCCCTTGGNGTCTTTGTCTTTGGGCACGTTNATGACCCACCCGCCCGAGTTGAAGAGGTCNCGGCCTCTCCACTCGTCTTTNAGCTCNTCGATACCGTCCAGCATCTCNGTCGTGTTCCATANCTTGAACTTGATCNCTTCCTTGAACCTANTNNTNATTTTANGCGCCCGTGAGCGNGAAGGCCAAGAAAGCNAGANGAGCCAACTCACCTTGGGTGTAAGAATGGACTCGCCCATGGACTCTCCTTCAACCCNTCGTACATCTGCCTCAGNGCATTCGGGTTNTGCACNGCNGCAGCAG
This sequence comes from Coprinellus aureogranulatus, assembly GCA_027627275.1. Taxonomy (NCBI): domain Eukaryota; kingdom Fungi; phylum Basidiomycota; class Agaricomycetes; order Agaricales; family Psathyrellaceae; genus Coprinellus; species Coprinellus aureogranulatus. The sequence goes on from JANDKE010002321.1 coordinate 6,142, forward strand.
GGCCNGGGTTNATCCAAAGCCAGAACTGGGGTCTGCACACTTTCTTNGCCGCTGCNGACTCTTCCCAGCCTTTATGCAATCCAAGGTTTTGCGTGTACANGAAGGAGAGGAGTGCGAGATATGGCTTGTCGGTAAATCTTCCTGTCCAGAACATGTGGAATATCCGNGGTCTCTCAGGGTCGCAGGGCTCATCCAAGGCATGTGAGGGTGTGTATGGTGTCGTAGGTGGTAAGGGGAGAGGCGGTACTTCCCATTCTGCGCCCCACTTCTTCACCAAGCCTGCTTCAGAGTCGGTTTTGTCGAGAGGAGGTAGTGATGAGCGGAATGAGCCTGTNGAACGCGANTGNGGNTGATANGGAGANGAGGANGANGNCGNNTTNTCNGGTCGTTCTNCGTATATGTATTTCCAGTCGTTGAGNGCTGTTCGGCGGACGCGTTTGCCATTNTCGAGCCCGGCGCCTGTGCGGAGGACTTCTAGGCAGTCACGGACNTACTATAACACAATGAGATTAGCACCGTAGGNTANATTGNCACGTACCTTTCTCTCTGAGAAATCACAGTGCTCCATTACCACGTCGAGGTCAGCCACACTTCCAGGAACAGGTCGTGGTGGGTACGCGACATTTGGAGGTTCCGCCTCGATTCGGAGGTAGACGCGTCGGGATCCCTGGCCATTNGTTTCTGTTACGTAGGGAGACGANCGGTTGGTAGGCTTGTGGGCGTGAGGTCTTGGAGGAAGNGCAGGGTTATCGAGNGCCTTCCTGAGTCGTACNTGGGCAGGAACTGGTCCCGTCAAAGGTGCGCTATTTCCGGAGCAGGCTTTACTCACTTGGGTGTCGACTTGGATAGTGGCCGCTATTCACTTCCCATTCCCATATCCTCTGAATGTCATCCCGCTTGAAGACTAGCGTCGGNGGATCTCTGAGAGTCGGCCACTGTTTNGTGCGACTTCCAAACCGCTTGCCCACGGCGAANATCATGAAGCAGAACAGGNNTACTGCGATNGCAAAGACCACGCTGCCTCTTTTGCGGCCAAAGCGGGCCATGCTGGAGTAGTGCATCTGGCGGACATTGGGGANGAAGACGCGCAGACGGCGAGTGCGCAGGCCGGGGATGGGGAGGGCNANNGGGGATCCACCAGCGGACGAGATGGGGGGTGTCGCTGGAACTTTTCCTGGACTGCGGAGGAGGAAGATCCCAAAACTCGGGGACAGTGGAGGGTGATGGACGAGGCGGAAGTCGAGAAACACCTGCTAGCGTATGCCGCGAAGGACTGATAGTCGTCGTAGTATATGGTTCACAATGTATTAATATGTGGCTCTCGCGTTCTCTATTCTCTGGAAGTTCATGCTGACGATGCGCCGCCAGTCTATGCGCGTAAAGCGGCGGGTTAGAGACATTCATGGGGGACAGGGCAAGCGGGCGCACCATGATCGCCTCCATCTCGGCTTCGTCCGGTACTCGTGCTCTGTACGCCCAAAGTCTCGAGGGTGCCTCCCAGAAGTACGTATATGTTTGCACTCCCGCTTCCGAGCCTTCTGACGACTGGGTTGCTGTCGACTTGGGCGAGATGAGTGGTTCGTAAACACCCGCTGGTAGTCGGGAGGGGCCTGCGGGTGAGGGTGGGGTACGTCCGGTTCTGTGCGCAGTGTTCATCGACGGTCTCTTTCGCACTCCCGCTGGGATTCGGTATCTGCTTGCTCACCTGAGGGTAGATGGCGCTTGCCAAGGAAACGGATGGAGGGTTGGCGGAAATGCGTGGCGAGGCGAATAGAGGTTGTTCTCATGGTGTCGGACGGATGCTGAGCAGTTTCAGGGCAATAAGGAGAGCAGAGTATGTCACGGAAGTGAGGCAATGGGAAGGTTACTTGGTCAATAGACTCCCAGTCCTGGTTGAGTCCCAGGTCTCATTCCCCAGAACAGTTTCCCACGGACGCATCTCATAAAGGTCCGATCCAAAAGTGGCGATTTAGGCCTTTTACGCACCTCCGTTTTTGACCGGTTTTTGTCCGCACCGGGATCGGGGGTACCCTTTTTAGCCCACTCTCGTCCGCATTGGGGATTGGACATGGCCCCGCATAAGGTCAAAGTTTGGGCGGGCCCACGTCTTACCTATATATGGGTTATTGGCAGACCGAGCGCTGTTTCCCACCACTGAACGACCACAACTTCCCCTAGTTTCTGTCTGCATGCGGATTGGACCTCGCTCCCATTGAACCAAGGTTTTTCGCTGCACAAATAATTGGATGCTCTCCCTCAAAATGTCAGATTCGTCTGACAAAAATCAAACCTGGGGGCCAGGGCCTAAAAGGTGGCCATTTTTGTCTACACCAGGATCGGACCTATGTAGGGATAATGGGGGGGTTCTCTTGTGAGCCAGCTGGTTTGTTTTGCTCCCCTGATGTCCTGATTCAGATTAGAATCAGTGATTGTCATCACACTGTTGCACAGCAGGTGAGCACAGCAAACTGTCTGGTCCACTTGGTTGGGCTTTTGGCAGGAGAGGTTGTGGGAATGAAGACTTAGTGGGATTAGCATTTTGTGCCAGAGGTACAAGGAGGCCATGTAGTGTTTCTTGGCAATTCACTATTGCAGTGCACAAAATTCGATAGCAATTTTACCAGAAAAGTTGATATGAATAATTTTGACTCCTACAACATGATGGATCCTGACAGAATGGGTTGTGGTAGACAGGTGTCTGCAGTATTTGTGCAGTATATAGGGTGACAAGGAGTAGGGATAGGATATGGGATATCCTTGGCACAGTGCACTGTACCTGGGATGCAGGGTAAGCAGAAGAGTACTGACTGAGTGAAACCTGTTGATAGGCACATAGAAGTTGCAAGGGCAGCCCCCATAGACATCAACAGCACAGCTGCACTGTTGCTTCTGCAAAGCAGACCGGGAGATGGATAGCCCTTGTAGGTGCTTCTTGGAAGTTGGAGCAGGTATCCATGGCTGTGGTTGGTAACAAATTTTCTGCAGGTTACAAGGGTTTACATAAGTAAGACTTGTTCTTTCAATGTGGGCTTTGCCCACTAGAATTTGACACTTAAAAGCCAGCCATGTGAACATTTTGATGGCATTGATTGGCATTGATGGCATCCAATTTTATGCCTATCTTTTCTTTTCTGTATAGTCCCATCAATCAAGCTTATCAGTGATGCAGTTTCTATATTCAAATTTCAGTATTGCATGCATTCACTGTACATAGGTGTGTGTGAGTATGTGTAGTATGCACTGATTTGCACTCTATTTAACAGGATCTACATCATAGTTCTATTTTTAGAACACATTCTTCTATCATATATATTTTTAATATCACATACCTTCTGCTCCACTTTCACATCTTCTCAGTCCATTGATGACATCACCAATCATTTTGCAATGTCATCAACCTATGACACATAGGCTGTCCCCTCACCTGATGGAAGGGGCACTCTATGTGTCATGAGTACCATTTGCCAAGCTTCACCCAAGTAAGACTTTCCTTTCAGACACTAGGTTTCTGATAGAATTTGACTATAGGTAATATCTCACAACGGGCACTGGCCTATATGCCAGGTACAAATCTACGCTTTATCAGCACTAAATATCATTAATTTGTGAAGCTCTTTGACGATTGATTTCTTTGTCCGCAAAGAAAGTATTTTTCCTTTGTGAAGACCATTGCAGGAAAGTGAGAAACAAAGAACCATACGTCTGAGCCAAAGAATTATCTATATGGTCAGCAAGAAAATGGTACGGTATACCTGATTTCCTTTCCATTTTACTCAGAAACAGAAGTTAAATATCTATTTTCCATTGCAAAATCCCAGACTTTGTGAAATAGCATGGGAAAAGAATTGTATCCTTTGCATCTTTCAGTCTCCTTCGCTGGAGGGTAAAGTTTCATTTTTCAATGTGTTTTTCTGGAACGTTGACTGCCTTT
>JANDKE010002322.1:0-10070 GCA_027627275.1 Coprinellus aureogranulatus
AAGCATTCGATAAGAATGAACGTGTGAGGCGGTCGAGGTCAGGGACAGGGGTTCCATTCCTGCGCCCAACCGATGAAAGTGTAGCGCTATAGTAGCTTGAGACCGACGTGCAAAAAGGCGAGATAAAGGGGGCATGATGTGGCCCGGAGTCTTCGCCCTCGACGGTGGTGGGCTGGGTGACAACGGAGGGAATGAATTCAAGTTTGGATCCATATCTCGTCGGGCAACCGTGACATGATGAGGGTCGATTTAAGCACAGGCAGTAGGGATGGAGGAGAGGACGGCAACGTCGCGGGTCAAAGACTTGAAGGTGGTCGCGGTGGTGGTTGGTGGTAGACCTCGAGTTTGGCTCGGCGCCGGATTTAGGGTTGAAAAGCCGCGTCGCTTCCACGCGCCGCCACCACTCGAGTCGACCAACTTTATGCACAACAGTGGCGGCGTTGTGTTCAAGTTTGCCCCACGCGGATCTTCCACTTCCATGTGCAAAGAATGGTGAAAGTCATAAGCATCAGAGAGGTGAGAGGTATATAGATATCGTAATACATTGACTTGAAGCATTCAAGTCGGAAAGCGCGAGTAATGGGAGAACGTGTTGAAGGAGGGGAATTCGCAGTCTAGGACTGGTAAAGGCTGCGGAAGAGTGCGGTTGATACCCCTGCCGTCGCCGAACGCACATGAGTCACTCCGTTTTCACTGAAAAATGTCTGGGTTCTCCACTTCGGAATCAGGCTCCCCTATATCGGAGAGAGCATTTTCCTGGTCTCCCATGTCTTCCTCGTCCGACAGACGACCGGGGAGCGGTAGTGGATCATATTCGGAGTCGTCTGAGTCAGTGGCTGAATCGACAGCCATCTGTGCATCTTCCTCGCTCTCCCCGAAGCGAGGATATTCACTGTTCCACTCCATGGGTGTGTCTTCGGCAGGGACTGGGACAGGAGGCTTGCTGGAGGCATGTCCAGGAGTCAAACCAGGATGGAAGCGCATAATCATATCCCGGTCCACGAACCTGGTTTGTCCAAGGCGTAAGCCACATCCCTGCTCTGCCCAAAAAATTTTCGACACGGACTTACCGATTGACGAAGTACTGGTTCCAGTCAGAATAATCCTGTGCGCACTTAGAAAAAATCCGTGACTGGTGCTGAACGGCCTCGCTTTCAGGATCGTGGGCCGGTCCAGTAGCAAACCGAGGCACAATGTGCGCACCACGTAGGACTTCCAATGGGTCCAGAAAATCGCAAGAAACTAGAGGAGACCCCGCCGGCGGAAAGGATACGACGTCGTGACTTTTGTCCAACCAGGACCGGCTCTTTTCGCGAGGTATAAACCAACGAACCCACAAGAAATCAAACCTCCGGCGGTAAGTATCGAGGGCACCCGGACCACTGTATAAGATGTTGGCGTGGAAAATACCCAAGATCCTGCCGTAACGGTAGCGGTCTTCCTCTTCGCTGTCTGGTGTCCCCCCCGAATCCAGGGTCCCACGGAGGCACATGAAATCCCTCCGCGAAGTGGATGGATTGAACGTATCCTCGTCGGCACGGCAGTCGTAGGTGGTGAACCGAAGCTTGAACACGCTATGTCGATATATGCGATCGGAGTGGAAATGCAAATTGATTAGGTCGCCCTCGCTGAAAGAGTTGAAGAGCTTTGAGAGGGGAGGTATAGACTGGCCGTACACTTCCGGGTTCGTTTGGGCTTCCTGTAAGAGTCTGGCTATGACGCGAGGGAAAAGGTGAAACTTGAGTCTCGGTAGAAAGCCCTGTCAGTAACGGCGTAAGTCAGCCCGGATATTATTTGATACCCTGCCTGGAGTTCACCTTTACCGCCCAATCATTTGCGTTTACACGGACGAAGTGCGTTAAGTTGACTGGCTGGTTTTGTGATTTGCCGATGAAGTACCACCGGGCATCGGAATTATGAGGTGCATTGTTGGAAGGGCCGTCCAATTCTTCTGGTGAGGGGTCGATCTGCCTTCGGAGCTTCCTTAATCTCGTCTGGCGGGACTGGAGACGAGATAGCTGACGGTGAATATCTTTTTTATTCGTTTTCTTATAACGGGACTTTGAAACCCGGTGGAAACGCTCTGACTAAGGGAGGGACGTAACTTAGGTAGGGCCCTGGTTCCGAAAGAAATTAGGTGCTTACCAACTGTGTGGAATAGGAGTCTGTCGTCCCGAATCTACGGATGTAAGGTGCTACGTCGCCCAAGGCGTGGAATTTCGGTGTGTTGATGTTCCAGGTGCGTGGTTTGCGCCCTGAATGACCCCATGAGATAAGTCTCGCTCATGCACATTCAGTAAGACATGATTACCGTCGCCGTCGCCGTCGCCAGCCTCCCCAGCCTCCCCAGGCACATCCTCTAGAGAGTCAATCGGAGTCAGTACAATTGAGAGTGCATCGACAACGTGGGCCACTCACTTTGAGTAGTGGATTCTGCCGTCGCCGGGCCCGCTGGCGCTTTGGATCGTCGACCTTTCCCTGCGGCTTTAGATTCTGACAGGGACGAGTTAAGATACAGTCGATCCACTGGATCAAACGTCTCACTGGATGGAGCGGCAGTGTCGCCTTGGGCTGTGATAGCATTTTCCGACGACGGCGCATCCGCGGGCGTGGTACCTGACCAACAATGAGCCGACGTCTCGGGTGGGATTCAGGTTACCCACCAACGATAATCGGGACAGGAGCTTCGCTCGGTCGCGGTGTGAGACCTGAGCCCTTCTTTGGACGGCGAGCTTGGGCGCGTTTCCGTGATTCGTACTCCCTCTTTAGCTCTCGCGTCTCGTATTCAGCGCAAGTCGATTCGACAAAACTTCTTGCATCTTCCCCTAAGATGGGTGTCCATTGATCCAGGATCTCTAGCGTAAATTCAGTATGCATCCGTAACTTAGCTAGTCCATGCCAATGTCCCAGAGTGAAAAGGAGCTTCTGAACACGGACACCGTGATCTTCTGGGAGCAAGCCTTCAAAAACTGGGAAAGCACACTAGACGTTAAGAGAGGTTAGCATTTAGGGTTGGCTTCTGAACGAGGGTTCCTTAAACTCACTTGAAGCATGTCCTCATAATCACGGGCAGCCAACTGCTTCAACAGGGACACACTGTTCGAAAACCGACGGATAGTGTCACGGCCAAAAGTAGGAACCTGGCGATACCTTGGAAGTCTGAGAAAAGGTTATAACAGACCTGAATCCTTGAGTATGCATACCGTCGATCCAAGATGTTGGTTAGAGCGGAATCTTCCACCTCGAGAATCCGTAGCAAATGCAGGAAGAGGCTCTTCCACACACCTATTTCTACCTCGTGCAAAATGTCCGGGGCGGCCAAGTCGTAGACATTAAAGCCGTGGACTAGGAGCTTTTCGGAAAATGCGTTCTGGCAAGCAGGGGGTGTTACTGATGTCACGAGGGCAAGTAGTACCGCCTACTTACTTGAGTAGGTACCAAGGAAGTCGGTTTCAGGATAGCCTCCACCGGCTTCGAATTGACAGAGAGATGCTTTCCACGATAGATGAGTTGACGAACTTTTGCTACTTGGGCTTGTCGTTCTAAGCCATCGACTCTCCGACGTGATACACGAACTTGAAGATCGCTAGGTAATCCCATGTTCTGTATCTCGTCCAATGAGACCAGGCACTTGCAGCAAGGGTCTGGCCCAGGGTCCTGATACCGACTACCATCGTTCTGAGAAACAGAGTGCGATCAGCGGCCACCTCCACCAGGAGCTTCAACCTACTCACCTTTCAGGGTAATCGGCGCTGTATGTCATAATCCTGGGGTAGAAACGGCGGCGAGTGCCGTCAAAACAGTCCACGACCAGCCCATGTCGATAGACCTCCAGAAAGTCTTGATCCAGTAGCACTCTCCATTGCTCTTGGAACAGCTCTCGGTGGATGTGGGTAGCGAGAGTGCGGCTCACAGATTTTTTCCGGAAAGGCGAATGTACCAGTCTGCAAATTGGTCCGGTAGCTACGCAGAATGCGTCAGACAGCGATACGGAGCTGCTGGGGTATTATGAGCCACTCACAGTTTTGAAATAAGCAATTTCCTCGAACAGGCCTAGAGACACTTTCGATCTGCGATACTTCGATTCGTTTCCATACAGCATGTAAACAGGCCACAGTTTGGCATCTCCGAACGAGGCGAGCATGGTTTGATCCGACGCGAACATCAGCCCGACAACATATCGAGGTAGATGGTCTTCTTCAGGCTCTGGTGGGAGGGACTATCCAAGGATTCAGTAGGCGAACGGCGGGCTATATGCAGGAAGAGGTGACACTTGCCTGAATTTCCCGATACGCATCGAGAAATGCCTGTGAGTGATACATCTCCCCGTATATCCGACTGTCTGCCCCAGAACCAGGAGGCTGCCACCGAAGATCGTAGGGTACGAAGTGAAAGTGGGCAGTTTGCTCTGGGTCTTGTAGCTTGGCCCGTAAGACGGAAACCAGAGGTCGATATCTGAATCCCTCGACTGTGAAATAATGAGCTCCAGGCTGAAGCGAGGTGCTGTTGAAGGGCACTGCGATCGTCACAGAGGCAGTCTCCCAAGATCCACCATCGTCTTCCCACATGGTCTCCGACGAGTCTTCAAACTCGGACGAAGTCAAGGACGTTTGTATCTTGTTCCAATTAGCGTAAAGGAGGTCCAAAGGTTGAAAACCTTCGCTGGTAATGATCTCGACAAGCTGTTGCAGGGATTCCCTGCTTTTACCCTGATCGTTCCAAAACCACTGGCCTAAAAGGTAGGAGCTCAAGTTTGGGAAGGGATAAAATCGGTTATTGTCAGCCCGCCTGCCCTTTTGACGGGAATGCACTTGAGGATCCAGCTCTTCGCCGACAGGATGGCTGTCCAGCACGTCCACCTGGGAAATATGTGACTCAGGGTCGTGGGGGCGCCTTTCTACGGTCCAATAACGCTTCCAGAGGCCGAACTCGTTCTTTTGCGTGGATCCCCATGCTCCTTCTTCGAGAATACCTTCCCGTTTCTTAACGTCGAGGGTGACATCGGCAGTACCTGCCTGCGAAGGTATACCAGCCGCGGTGGGAGCCTCCTCTGAACTTGGGGGAGGTTCCGGCACGAAATGAAACATCATGGTCGAGGTAGCCTCGAAATCGGCACCGTAGCGTTCTACTGGTTTGATGACCCGAAATCCTCGCCCAAACGTTTCGGGCACTGGCTGAGATTTCCGTTGAGTACGAACCGGCAGGAACAGATGGGCGTGGCACTCACCGCTTCAGGAATTGCTTGGTTAACGGTCGGAGGACCTGCTGGAATTTGAGAGATGTCGTGATCCACATCCAGATCTTTCTCGCCATACCAGGAGGCGATGGCCTCCTTGCCTTTCTTCGGTTTCGTCGAATTTGCCGACCATCTAGCTCGCGCTGCCTCCAAGGTTGAACCCACACCTTTTTTATACGAGCTACAACCCTGGATGTGATGCGTGTAACTGCTGGGCTGATAGAACCGCTTCCCACATGTGCACTTCCGAAACCATTCTTCGTTCTGGAGGTCGTCCATGACGTTCGTCAGGGAAGATGCAGGTGCGTAATAAGAGGGGAGCGAGAGACCAAGAGGAACGGCGATACTTACTTAGGGAACCAACGGAAGAGATCGCAATAACCGGTTCACCTGGGGCTGCGAAGTAATCCCGCCACCCAGCAAAGAGAAGAGGATTCTTCCAGAATTTCTCCACCCAGGGAGCGACGGTTGAGTTAGACCGCGACAAATCCCCGGGAACCGGAACACGACAAAAACTTCTATAGAATCCACGGGAGTCCAAGGGGTGCCCGATCATCTGGCTTTCTCCGAGTCAAGAGGAATTAGTACCAAAAATCTCTATCGCATTGTCAGCTCACCCATACCATGGGGAATCACGAAAGGAAGAGCGTGATCCAGTAGAATCAGACGAACTCTGTAAGTCTGAAACTATCACCGTGGGCTGTGGGCCGGGAGGGGTGCTCCAAGGATGCGAGCCTAGTGGCCTTGGGAGATGTGATTCAACACAAAGAGCGCACTTTGTATTCTCAAAGGCATTCACAACTGTCCGTATATATCCCGTATGATCAAAACCTCGGGGAGGTAGAGCTTGAACTCGTGCAGAGGTCCTAACGCAGTCAGGCTTGAGATGTAGGTGTTTCGATCGTCCTTGAACAGATTAAAGGGAGGAACGACGGATCGCGTGGTGTTACGGCGCTCTGAAAAGACAGGGAAGAGGTCAGCCTGCTTCGAACCAGTGTGCTACATGCGGGGCGCACCTAATCGGTTCCTCTAACCCGTCCCCCCTCGAAAACCGACTCTACGGTTAGCTAGACATTCCCTGTCGGGCGACCTGCGCCCAACACACTTCGCTTGACAGTAAACTCAAGTCTGAGGAACGAGAGCCGGCTATCGGAGTCTGAGAGCAAACAGCGACCAGTTAGTTGGGCAATGACACCAGTGGCCCGAAACAGAGCCCTCACCAATCCTGGACGGATCCCAGCCTACTCGAAACCTCTCCCCAACCCCACTTTCACCTTGACCGTATGCACATACACCCCTTTCCGGCTCCTCTTTCTTCGCTGCTAGTAGCGCGAGTTCGGGCACGTCCCCCATAGCTCTGGATGCGAGGGGTGACATAGGAGGGATTCACTTCATATATTCCAATTTGTCGGCGGACAGGCTTTGTCGAGGAGTTGGGTATGCGTCCAATTACTGAGGAAGAAGGAAGAATAAAGACAGCAGGCAAGAACAGTGAAGGAGGACGCGATGGCCCATAGGGGCCTCGGGGTAGAGAAGATGAAGGCTGGCGGCGGCGGACGAGTTGGCTCGGTCCGACCTGTCCGCCTTGATCCAACAGTGACTACAGCATCCGAAGCTTGGCCGCAGTCCTGGTGGCCCGGTCGTCTGAGTTTTCTAGCCAAATAAATGATACCAACACCCCCAGGGGAGCCGGCACAGTAATTGTTTAAGAGCGACCCTTCCTCGAAGATCAGCGTGATTATTTTCGGAGCGCCGCATTCTACCAAAAAACCAACGGAGTTTTCACGCACAATCTCGAAGCCGGGGGTGGCATTCATATTCCTGCTGTCCGGACATCCGCTGTCGATTCATAGCACACTAGGAGCTGCGACCCTTACATTCTTCTTGTCTGCCATCCAGAGCTAGGTAAGATATACTACACATGCTGTTATGATTCCGCCTCTCGCTCCGTCCACCGTTGAATATCTACCCCATTATCCCTGATCGGAAAGAGACACGGCGCCTTGAACTTGCAAGGACGCTCCCTCCCTGCCGTACAGATAAACACTGGGGCACGTAGTAGAACCGCCGTATCCGTACAACGACTCGGATAGCCCCCACAACTTCAGACAGCTAGACACTCATGTGCGATAGCGATCTGAAGGCCGATCCGGCGACAGAAAACACAACGCCGGAACAGTTTACAGAAGTCCGTCATGGCAATCCCAGAATTCGCTTCACAAGAGAGCGCCGCCGCCACAATGTCGAATCCCTCGTTGCTCAAGTCAGGTGTAACGGCATCACAGGCATGGTAATGGCGACGTTCGACGAAGCAAAGGCGCCGGCATCGCGTGCACCGGCGCCAAAGGCGTACGAACTGGGCGCGCGTTATCCCTGGTCCAAACAATCGAGCCAATTCGAACAGAAGATCCATGCTGGAAATCTGTTGGACCCTGGGGTCGAAGCGAACGAATTGGCAGGTTGCTAGGTAATCGAAGTCCAAGCTAATTGTGCTGGCTGATGCTTATATTAGAGTGAGTAAGCTTACTCTGAAAGAGTGTATCAGCTTACCAGCAGAACCTTCGGAATCATCAGGCTGGGGCCCTCTCTCTACATGACGGTCACCTCCAGGACTGGGGTACAGATGCAGGGGAATAGGAGGGGGGCTTGCACGCCTAAGAGGGCGGGCTGAAGCGAAGGGATCCGGATTAGGGCTGTGAGAGCCAAAGCTAGAACGAATTGGCGTGGTCGGGGTTGTGCGAACTGCAGGACTTGTCAGGGTGTCAGGGCTAACGGTGTCGGTAGGCTGAGTTCTCTGTTCATCGTCATAATAATCCATGCTCCTATCGATTATGTTGCAGTCATCCGACGTGGGTCCGGCGTGAAACTGCAGTGGGACCATAGGAGTTCAGGGAGTGAAGGCAGAAAGAGGAAACACAGTCGGAACTCAAGATGGGGGCCTCTTTTATGTTGGAAAGGCAAGAGTCTGCACATCCGATTATACGAGCACCTCGCCAGCTCTCATAGACACCTACGGCGTCTCAGTGCCAAGTTCGCAGGATGTTGGGGTTAAGAGCTGCCAAGCCGACGGAACCGTGACGCAGCGTGCAAAAGTGGTCCAAAAGTAATTCACTGCCGTCACTGTATTACACGCGTAACTCGAACCAGGGACTGGCCTGGGAATGCGCCTCTCCTGCAGCTGCGGGTGTGAGAGACTGAAGAAGGGGGGCTTCCGCCCAATCCCCTACGGCTTGGGACAGGGTAACCACGAAATTGTAGGAAATCAATGAGATATCAACTGTGGCTGATCTACTGCTAATCAATACTATACACCACTGAGTCGTTCGGATGTAACTTACACTGGTTCGATAGAGAAGTGGGACAAGTGCGCCCGTTGTAGGTGAGGCGATTGCGAAGTGATGGAGAGGCGTCTCTTGGCTCGGAAATGGTCGTGTTCCGCCGCAGGGGCGACAAGCTGCTCGCCTTGGCGGTGCAAGGGGACCTGGAGGAAGATCGTCCGTCTGAGCGCAATCTCGAGATCCGTAAGAATTCGTAAATGAGGGTAGCATACTCGGACGGCGACTTGCCGCGAGCGGCGTAGGGGGAATGAAACTGAAGCCGCCATTCCTGCAAAGAATCAGCACCCTTGCCCTTATGAATCTTCACCGGGGTTCTCACCTTTCACTACTAATCCTTCTACGATGGCCAGACACTCGGAAGCATCCAGCGGCTCACGACGGAGGGAACGAAACCCTCCCTGCCCACTGGCCAACACGGAAGGCGTCAAGCTGGACATGGTGCCTCGGTGGGACATTCGCCGACTGCTCCTGGTTCTGCTCTCTGTTATAGATGGCCTGAAATTTCCCGTGGAAACACCTCGGGCCGACTCTTCTCCTTTGTAGGGCCGATTTCGTAGTTCAGACACGGCTGGCACCTCAGACCGAAAAGCAACATACACTATTATCCCACTTCCAACTACCAAATAGTCTGCTGCGTGCGAGAACGAGATTGAGAGATGGAGTCGGTCGGGGGTTCAGCAACTTCCACACCCTTGTCGCCCAAGGACGAAGTGTTAGCCGTCGATGCAGCCGAACCGCCAAAGAACGACATCTTGACTGTTTTCTACTCTGATTGTACTGAGTCGACCAGGGTAGAAGAGAGCGGAACCACTGCCGCGAGGAGATGGGCTGGACGGTCGGTGGTGGTGGTAAGAGTTCGAGTTCGGCTCAGCGCCTGATTTAGAAAGCCGTGTCGCTTCCACGCGTCACGGCGCGCAAGTCGACCACACAATGGCTTTGTACTCAGTCCCAAGCGAACTATTCACACATACCTGCAAAGAGCATATTCGATAGATGATAGCTTTATAGTACAGTACTAGAACTAAATGAGCAGAAATCCATGGTGTTGGATGAGATGCTGCCTGATCGCTGTGCACTCGAGATCGGCGTAAACTAAACCGTCTATAATGGCCGCGTCGACCGTGCAGGAAGGCAACTCAGTGAAAGTCGTAAGCGTAATTTGGAGGGCGGAGAGAGATTTATCAACCGGAATGGGCGGATCGTAACAGTAGAGTCATAAGACCGTAATACATCATCAAGTACCTATCGGAGAGCTAACAAGGGACAGTGAGTGGAATGAACGAAGGGAATTTGTCGTCTAGAAGGCCGAAACGAGAAAGTAAGATATCCGTATGGTGCTTGAAGTTGTCGCAGTTAGTTGATAGAGGTCAGGCTCAAAAGCTACGGTAACAAGAAAGGAGGGTATAGACAGCACAATGTCCCTCAGGATCAGCCCGCTGAAGACCGAAAGAAACCAGAAACCCCCAGAAGTCTCGACACAATATTCTGCTTGCCCG
>JANDKE010002323.1:0-10065 GCA_027627275.1 Coprinellus aureogranulatus
GTAGAGTGTCGCTGTGGAAGGGAAGGCATGCGTGTGGGGGCTGGGTGAGCGGAACCTGCAGTACGCCAGAAACGGCATTGATTCTTTTCGTGATGATGACGCCCTCATGGTCTCATGGGACGCTTGGGCATCCCGCAGTGGTCAAAACCATCCCTGACCCATGAAACTGAACCCGCCATCAGCACAGGAGGACACCCCGGCGCCGGTATACACAATCTCGTCGAATTGAAGGAACCTGCATCAATCAAACCATAAGAGCAAGGTGATGTCGGTGGGCCCGTTGACTGTAGGGCGCAGTTTCACGTCAAGTATATCTCCCGAAGGTGAGACCGCTATTCGCAAGTTATAAAGGCCCAAGTCAGCAAAGGTACAATCCAGAATCTTATAAAAGGTGACCTCACAGGCGTCTCGAATGACATAAAATGAACAGTAGCGATATGAACATCATACCACCTGCTCTTCACCGTCGTTCCCGACTTCTATTCGAGATGAGAAGCCAAGACTTGGGAAACAAGTGGTTGCGGGTTGCGATGCCCTTTGCCGCAGTTCTCTGTGTGTGAGTGACATCGACGGTCCGAGGCTTTTCAGGGCGGCTACTAGCAATTTCGCCGAACAGGAGATGGTGGCGAGAAGCAAGGCAGATCGCAGGCTTTCCATCATGATGATCTCCCACGTTGGCGTGGCTTGATCTGCACGCTTTTGGCGTTTCGATGATGCACGGGCGCTAACTGCGATCTCGCTTCTTCCATTGTTCCCTGGCTACTAAAGTTCAAGAAGAAGATGAATACGGCGATACCACTAGTATCAAAGCGTTAAGAATCAAGCGAAGCTCTAGAGGACGACCGCCTGGTCTTGTGAGCAACAGAACCAAGCATTTGCTCATCTAATCTATTTCAATTCGATATCAATCGCACATGCTGTGGGAAACGGCTACCGTAGCTCTCGAGGTTACTCGAACGCCCGGTATAAGTACATAGCTATACGGGTATGGAAAGATTTAGTGGTACTTCTGAAACTTCAGTGCTCCGGGAAAACATGTCCGAACAAACCCGTGCCCACATAAGGGACGAGCGCACCCTCAAGCGCCGACTCGGAACGTTGGTAGCCTACAAGCGATTCAGGGCGTGACGCCCTGCCAAGGCGTTACCGTAGGCCTGGGATACCGCTGTTGGTTCTAGGTCACCATCGAAGCTGAGAACGACCCACGCGTTGAGCACGAAGTCGATGGTAGGAGGTGCCTGAATGGCAGCGTGTGTCCACGAAGCATCACAATTCACCGAAAGAGGGTGGCGACGTCACTCGTAGCTAGAGAGGCTATGAGCGATTAACGTTCGCCACATCCTGCAATGCGATGATCACACATACGGGTATGGATCAGCGCATGAAACCCCACGAGCGCTACTTCTGTTACTGCGATGCAGATCAGGTTGTACATGGCTTCTCCTATTCAATCTCTTCTAATATGCCAGGAAGCGCTCTAAAACGGGAGTACCAAGGTACCCTATCACAGAAAGACAAAAGAGTATCAGCATCTTCATCACGAGAAGGGAAGAGGTTCGAATTCTGTGTAAAGCGGAACTAACCTTTCACCGAGCCACGTAGTGGAAATCATTTCAAATTGCGAACACGCCCTAGTCCCTGGTTTGAGGGCGGTTATAACCTCAGCTAACGTACTCGCGTGTAGACAAGTTCTCAGGTTCGCATTTACAAAGTTTCCCTTAGACCCCCGTTCGAATCCATTTGAAATTGCAAATACGATACCTGGTCCCTGAACGAAGATCATACCCTCCGAGTCTTCTCCTGTGTGTAGATCAGCTCACAGGCCTGCATCCTCAAAGGCATGAGGGCAATGAGCATCTCGCTAGGACTCGTTGCCAGCAGCGGGCCTAACGAAGCGCTTACCCTCCACACAGTGCGGTGTAAAACCCCAAGGAAGCATCAACGGTGTCAAAGTGGTTAGCGCGCAGTAGGTATCCAACTTTGGGAGCAGCATTTTCTCGGCTCGCTCCAGTTGCAAGTAGTACTCCCAGTGCACGTATTGCTAGTCCAGAGCAAGTACTGTAGGTCTTCGCCGGGAAAACCTGAACGCGCATCTGCAAGGAGGCATACTTGATCAAAGCACTCGATGTCACCACCAGGGAGGACCAGATCCTCTGAGAAATCCACAGTATTCGCAAGGTCATAAATTGCTCGGATCATCGTTCGTTCGATGGCGGAAGCGGTTCGAAGCAGGGAAGCCTGCCAGCGTCGCGTCGCGATGCTGGTGAACATAGTCTTGAGCACATCGCAGGCTGAGCCTCGTTGGGAGCACCCGCGTATTATCATTTCCAGATCCGCTCTGCGTACTGAATCTTCTCGCCTCGTATACCTTCTCCCGCTTCTTCAAATTCGACCGCCTGCGCTGACATCAGCAGCAAAAGACGACAGGAGAATGGGAGGAGCGTCAGAACACTTTACCTCCTTCAGAAGAGCGGCGCACAACACAAGAACCGCTTCGAATTCGAAAGAACTTCGAAGTCCATTGAAACAGAAGGGTACGCAGATGAACGTTGAAGTTGAATGATTCATGAAGTGGGAAGCCTTTACGACTCGAGTATGAGTGCAGATCTTCCTCTTCAGACGATTCACTCCCATGTATCAAGTCCAACGCTCTGACTAGGGCCGCAATCTTTAAGGCTCAAGGTGAGTGGAAGGCCGGTCCAGGGGCGTCTGTCGCAGAGACTAAAAGGTTCAAAGGTTTACCCGTAGAGTCAAACCAATAACTGTTCGTGGTAACAGAAGTCTCGAAAGGGAGAAAATTGGGAAGCTAGGGGAAGAGGATCCGGGATGCCGGTACATGGCGCCATGATCCATTACAGGGCAGAAGACATCCCGAGTTCCTGTCTTCCACGTTCCTACGGTGTGTCTGCTGACTATATAACAACCACATAGTCGGCGGAACTAGGAGGACTTGAACCTACACCGCCAGGATGTTTACCATACGGGCCTCAAGGACCTACCTACGGGGCGTCACTGCGACTAGGTTCAGTGTCAGATTCTATAGCATCGCAGTCGACAGCCATACTCCGAAGAAGTCGAAGGTCTGGGCATCGGCGGATGAGGCGGTGAAGGACATCAAGTCGGGGGATATCCTGTTGTGCGGAGGCTTCGGGGCTGCGGGCATCCCAGGTGCGCTTGTTACAGACTTGACTTGAATCGACCTTGACATTGCGTGTCAGATACCCTCCTCAGTGCACTCGCCAAACGAAAGGAGGTCACGGACTTGACAGGGGTATCCAACAATGCTGGGCAGGCGAACTCTGGTTTGGGTGCGTCTGGCGCTCTTCGGGCTATGTGCTTAGCTCATACTTCGCCGCAGATATGCTTTTGAACACGAACCAGCTGTCCAAGATCATTGCATCGTACCCTGGAAGGTACGGTATCCATCGCTGTTCGTTATACCTCAACTAAGGCCTCTTCAGTAATAAGAACTTCGAGACCCGTTTCCTTACCGGCCAGATCACCCTTGAGCTCACGCCTCAAGGTACCCTCGCTGAGCGTTTGCGAGCGCATGCAGCGGGTATACCCGCCTTCTTCACACCTACAGGCGCAAACACCGCGATTGAGCACGGCAGCATTCCCCAGCGGTACAACGAAGGCGGGGCGCAGAACGGTATCGCAATACCCGGTATTCCGAAGGAAGCAAGGGAGATCAACGGGCGAAGATATGTTCTCGAAACAGCGCTTGCCGGAGATGTCGCCTTCATTCACGCTTGGAAAGCCGATGAAGCTGGCAACGTCGTCTTCCGGTATGCGTCCAACAACTTCAGCACGGTGATGGGTAAGAACGCGAAGGTGACGATTGTCGAAGTGAGTACCAACCTTTGCCGTGCCCTGCCGCCGCTGAATATGTTTGGCAGGCTGAGAACATCGTTCCCGTTGGAGAACTGTCCCCGAATGCCATCCACCTCCCTGGAATCTACGTCGACCGCATCGTCCAAGCCACCATCCCCAAACACATCGAAATCGTCACGCTCGCCTCCAAGGGTTCAGAGAAGAAGCAGGAACTGTCGCCCGAGAAGGCCAAGGCCCTTGCTACTCGTCAACGGATAGCCCGCCGCGCAGCAAAGGAGATCAAAGATGGCTACTACGCTAATCTGGGTATTGGCATCCCGACTCTTATTCCGGAGTTCTTGGAGCCCGGTGTCAGCGTTTGGTGGCAAAGTGAGAACGGTATTCTGGGAATGGGCCCTTATCCGACTGAGAAGCAGCTCGATGCGTATGCCGCTCCCTATCCCGGTCCGGGTATGTTGACTAACGGTGGTGCAGGGATCTTATCAATGCCGGAAAGGAGACCGTCACTTTGATTCCTGGTGCTTCGGTATTCGGTATGTTTCCTCTTCACTATTGCCGGTAACTCGATCTGAAGTTCTGGTGCGATAGATTCGAGCGAATCGTTTGCTATGATTCGTGGTGGGCACGTTGATGTCGCTGTCCTTGGTGTGAGTATCTTTCCCTCCTACCACCCATAGCGTGATTTTCATAGCTGTACGTTCAGGCTATGGAAGTGTCCCAGGTTGGTGACATCGCCAACTTCATGATCCCCGGCAAGCTCCTCAAAGGTCAGCAGGCCACCTTGGTTACACTCTAAGTACTCCTCTGACATCTCTCGTCAGGTATTGGAGGTGCAATGGACCTCGTCTCCAACCCGGACAAGACCAAAGTCATCGCCGTGCTCGAGCACTGCTCCAAGAAGGGGCAATCGAAGGTCCTCAAGACCTGTACTCTCCCCTTGACTGGTGCTCGCGCCGTCAGCACAATCATCACCGAACTCGCTGTGTTCGATGTTGATAGGGCCAAGGGAGAGCTTGAGCTCATCGACTTGGCGGAGGGTGTCACAGTGGATGAGGTCAGGGCGAAGACTGATGCAGATTTCAGGATCAGGAGCCATCTCGGCTCTTTCGCATAGACTCTGCTTTGAAGATGCGTCTCTCATTTTGTATATCGTACCCAAGCATGGAATGCAACAGATCACCATTGCCTTCTTGACTGGCCAACGAATTGTGGTTCCAGGTCACCGCCCGTCTTACCAAGTAGGTTTCGAACTCTCCTGAACTCCTAAGAACCAAGGTCGCCTTCACCCTTGACCATCCTTACGGCCTCGACATGGACCTCCAACTCATGTTCCCATCCAGAAACCTCCTCAACTCCCCTCTGATCACATTTACTGGCGACGTATGCTACGAAACAGTCACGACAACGCCGACGGACCGTATTGTGCCCGTAACGAAGATATACCGCCTTCGCGAACCCATTCTCCTTTCCGAACTCGAACGAGACAACACCGTACAAGTTAGGGAGTCGACAGCACCAGGGAACGATGATGATAGCACGGGAAGGCAGAAGCTTGCTGAGATACACTGGAAGGAGACAGGGTCTTCAAATACCCTCGTGTTCAGTCACATTTTGCAGAGCTTCAAGGGCGTATCAGCTCAGAAGCTGTTGAGAAAGAGAAATCCGCTAAGCTTGTAAGCGAGGCGCCTGTTTTTCTGTGGAGTATGTTACTGAACGAGACATCTGTTCGTCCAAGGTCAAAGAAGTGCTTTTACTTCAGAGGAAATGACGGCGTCGAGTATCGATGGAAGATCGTAGGGAGCATAGGCTGTATCGTACGCACACCTACCATTTCTACGAGTATACTGAGGCTGAGCAAGACCTTCCTCAACCAGCTTACTCGTAATGGAAAAGAAGTTGGAAGGTGCCTCGAGAAGTTCATCGTTGAAGGGATGTTCATGGGTCATACGAAATTCGTTCTCCACCTAAAGCCCGGCTCGGAGTCCCTAGATATGGGTATGGTTCTTTTTACCTTCCTCTTAGTGGACCACAGGCGTCAGCTTAAAGACCATGGCCCGTTTTAAGAGGGAGNAGAGGGGCCATGAGCGATGAAGGACGATGGAGAAGCTGATTCTGGGCCGGACGCGGAGAGTACGGACGGTGGACATGCGGGCTAGGAAATGTGTGCTCCAACGCCTTCTTCTAGAGACCTAATATCCGGAATGAGGATATCATGCTGCGCTTACTACGCGACTAGCGAGTGCGGAAATAAGCGCGCGTTTTCCCGTTACAACATTGGTGAGAGATTGCCTCTCAATTCAAGGTGGACTTCAGCTGTTCACAACTCCGCGTGAAGGGCTACTCCAGTACTCCCTCTGAGTACAAACGAAAAGTGTACAAATATACAGGAAGACCCCTCAGTTGACCATGATCCCTATCACAATTAGCGCCCATAGCCGGCATCATCCCGCCATCACCGCAGCGCACGGGCATCCACTGCCCAGTCAACTCCCATCAATACGCCTCTTAATCTTGTCTTCCACATCGTGCCATCCTCAGTCCCGCCGCTGTTTTGGCCATGTCTGATACGCGCGAGCCGTACAAGGGATCTCGACGCAAACTGGTCTTGGCGTTCGATGTGGGGACGACATACAGTGGTATATCATACACGTACGCATTGCTTGGCCGTGCTCATGAGGTGTCGTAGATGGGAGATCGTAACTGACGTCCTTCGTCTCTCAGGATCCTTGACCCCGGACACGTCCCTGAAATCAAAGGTGTAACAAGGTAGCGTACTAGTGCCGCGACTTGCCCGGGCGTCAATGGACACTAGCATGCCTTGTGTTGTAGGTTTCCTGCTCATGAGCAAATCAGCGGCGCATCCAAGATCCCGACAGTCATCTACTATGACAAGGAGGGCAACGTCTGTGCTGTCGGAGCTGAAGCCATGCGAGAAGGTATCTTCGAGCAAGCAGAAGACGAGGGATGGATAAAGAGTGAATGGTGCGCAAACCTCATTCCTATGGATCTGGTGCTTCCTTGACAGGCACATGGCTATCCAACAGGTTCAAGCTACACATTCGCCCAAAATCAGATTCAACGAGACAGATTGCCTCTCAAATACCCCCATTGCCCACCGGGAAGACCGTGGTGACAGTCATGGCCGACTTCCTCTCATACCTGTTCAAATGCGCCTGTACCTTCATACAGGACACCCATGCCAACGGACGCGACTTATGGGATAGTGTCAAAGGGGAGATTGACTATGTGCTGAGCCACCCAAATGGATGGGAAGGCTTCCAGCAAACCCAGATGAGGGAAGCGATTGTGCTCGCAGGGCTGATCCCTGATACCACCAGAGGCCATTCAAAGGTCTCTTTCGTGACAGAGGGTGAGGCCAGTCTGCATTTCTCTATTGAGAATGGGCTTCCATCGAGTGCTTTGGAGGTAGGTTTGTTGTCCAGGCATAGATTAGGCCAGCGCTAAGCGACCTATCTCAGAAGGGAGAGGGCATTTGCATTGTAGACGCCGGAGGAGGCACTGTGGATATGAGTGCATACAGCCGATACAGTGGCGGCAATGGGCAGCCTTCGACTTTCAAAGAAGTTGCGCCTCCCCAATGTAGGTCTGGCCTTCAGCTTTCTACTGAAATTCGTCAGTTCGAACGATTGACCTCATTTCGCAGGTCACTTCCATGGATCAGTCTTTGTCAGTATCCATGCTAGAGTCTTCCTTGAAGGTAGGTGTGGCGCCGCTTCTTGGGGCCCATTCACACCTACTCGCTCTTCCTCTCACCGTTGCGCCGGACAGAATATCTTTCGGAGTCAGACTTCATAGACGACCTGGACCACATCGTGCGCTGCTTCGACAAAACGACCAAGGTTCGCTTCAGTAGCGACAAGCAACCGCAGTACATCAAATTTGGCTCTACTCGCGATAACGATGCCACCTGTAATATCCGATTCGGACAGCTGAAGCTCGATGGACAGGACGTGGCCACCTTCTTTGAAGGCTCTGTCAATTGCATTGTGAATGCGACGAAGGAGCAGGTGAAGATGGCACACAAACCTATCTCGGTAAGTTTCGCTCGTGGTTACTACTAGGGTACAAACAGCGTTGGCTTACAGTTGCTGCTAGTACGTTGTGATGGTTGGAGGGTTCGCAGCAAACGACTGGCTATTCAATAAGGTTGAGGAAGGCTTGAAATCGGAAGGGATATCCGTCATTCGCCCAGAAAACCATGTGTATGGCCTTCAAAGTTCATGTGTTTCCTTGAACCAAAAATTAAATTCCCTTGTAGGAATAAAGCAGTATCTGACGGAGCAATCTCGTTTTACCTCGACCATCATGTCACAACAAGAGTCGCGAAGTTCACGTATGGCCAGTTCCGAACCGCATTCTACAATCCAGCCGACCTCGACCACGTCAAGCGGAAAGGCAAGACGTACGTCTGTGCCTCGGGAGAGACGCTAGTGCCAGACTTCTTTGCCGTTATCCTGTCGAAGGTATGTTCAAGCCCACGATGAAAACCTTCAACTTAGTTGCTTGGCATCCTGTTGCTCGTGCATAGAACACGCAAGTCCAAGAAGGCAGAGAATTCCGCCAAGGCTTTGGCCTTCGGTCTGAGAGGAGATCTGACATCGAAAGAATTACCTCGACGGTCTGGGCTTATCGCGGCAGCAAGCCCAATCCCAAATGGAAGGACGAAGAGCCAGGTGAGCCTCTTCGAATGGAAGCGCTACGAAATACTAATCTGGCAACCTGTCTTCGAAGACATGTACACGAAACTCTGTATAGTCGAGATGGACCTCAGCCACATCCCACTACATCCACGCCCGAAGACGAACGGCGCACCAGGCGTCTTTTACTACCTGGGATATGATTTGATCCTCTTCTTCAGTTCGGTGGAGATGAGAGCACAGATAGCATGGGAGGAAGATGCGAGTGGTCCTCTTCCTAGCCCAGTGTTGAGTGCTAGTGTCGCTGACTCTGTTTCTCACTAGGGAGTCGAAATGAGAAGCCCTGCAAAGATTGTTTACGACCCGGACATCACAACTGACTGATTATGAGTGCTTGAAACAACGATGGACTCCCGTGGACTCTCATGCTTATACCCTGCCTCTCACCTTCTCCTGACCTTCATGCCCTGTATCCATCGAATAGACATATGCTTGTAATTCCTAACCGTGTATATCTAGTGTATTTGCATCCGTTGATATCGACAATCCAGGACCGCATGGACGGTAGCGCCTAGTAACTACCTTCTCTCTAGACCACCATCTTCTACTCCCTTCCCATGCCCGGTGCGACTCTTCCTACGGCCCTGCTGGGGCAGCACGGCTGAAGTATACCCGAGCTGTATGACTTACAAACGCGAGAACAGTCTAAGGGGATTACACTGCTTGCACCTCCATATTTGAAATCGGAAGGTTTACCCCTGAAGAGTCCGATTCAGGCCCAGGGCGCCCTTTTTCATTGAAGCTGTCAAAGCTCGGCATCGGCGCTAAGAGGGCAAGAGGTTTTCGTCTCTTCCTCCCACCCTCTCCTCCACTTCACCTCTTCAGGCTCCTTCTCGAGCCAAGGCAGTCCAATGAAAGCATTCTGCGCTTTCCTGCTTCTCCTATCATCCCTGCTCTTGACGCTCGCAGCAAGGATGGAAGGCTTCGACGGCAGCAACCTGCAGCGGCGCACGTATCCCGGAGCAGAGACGAGCGAGGACGCATTCTCGGACTATACGCCTGCTGAGCTGAAGAGGAATGCGCTCTTGAAGAGGTTGGGATTGCCAGTTGAGCCGCCGAAAGCGAGGAGGGGCGGGGGTGTAGGGTTCGACTATATGGCACGGCCATTCGACTCGTCTCGGGGGTCTGACTTGTGCGTACTTTCTCCTTACATAGCCGCAATATGCCAGATTCTAACCTTCTCCTTGGTCTTTCCCCCGTACTCGCCTTCCCTGGCGCCTTGCATGTCTCTTGCGCAGATTCGCTTCGAGAGGGTACATTGGCGTACACAAGGGTTCAGTCGCCGGTCCACTCATGGGATATCTAGACTGTCATAAGGTCGTTGAGACGAAAGAGAACGCGACTGAATACGCGTTCATTGTCAACGGGCCGCTCATGGAGATCGGGGTAGTGGTATGTTGCGCTCCTTCTCTCTCCTCGAGCATTAAAACGTTGACAGGGTCGCCCAGGGTACACAACAGCGTTTGTCGGTGACTGCAGGGCCTTTTGGGGTGGATTTGGCTCGGTACTCCAA
>JANDKE010002324.1:0-10056 GCA_027627275.1 Coprinellus aureogranulatus
ACGTATGTAAGGTATAAATTGCGTCTCCAAGGCTTAGACACAGACTTCCCTCTCCTTCTCCGTCCTTGGTTTTCTGATAATACGGCCTGATGTCTCTCTCTCCGCAGGGCATTGCAGCGCTGCGCGAAGCTGTGTCTAACTGGAGGATGCAGGAGGTACGCACTAACGTTCGCTACTATCAGAAGCGCAGCTAACATTGCCTGGCAGTATATCGCATGTACGGCGCCTTCCGCCTTGCAACGAGAGATGCTCACATGAAACAACGACAGTGTCTCTCTTCACACTCTATGTGCGTACGTCTCTGCAAAGCCGCTTCAAGGCTGATTTGGCAGCTCTCAAAGGTGTACTACTACGCGACTACTGTCGATGAGGAGGTCGGTTGGTTTCGCAGATTCTTGTCAGAGCTCACAACTGCGCACGAATTCCTAGATCTCCTCCATTGTACCGAGAAGGTGGCACCTTGGGAAAGTGTTGTTCGTGACGATGCGATACGGAGCGCTGTTGCGTATTCTGCTGGAGGTGACAAGTGCGTATCCCCTATTCTGAATGACGGTAGACGTGAACTGAAATAGTTTCAGGAAATTATAGAACGTACTTCGTTATCACTCCCTCCGTACGCAGGAATTCTCCCTAGAGAGTGCAAAGATCACCCATCTGACTAAGAATACAGGGCTGCAAAGCTTTGCTCGCCATGTCCGAAGGTGAGCGACGGATGTCTGACGCACTCTGCACGCTTCTGGCATACGAATGACATTGACTTCAGCCTCTTACAAGCTAGTCATCGTAGCGACTGACGGTAGTTGACTACCTCCTTCAATGCTACCTTGACCAGACCTAATTCTACTCACTGATCATAGCCTCGCTCGGTCTCTGCCTTTGTGCTCTATTGGGAGCGAGGAGCTCGCTATTTAGCGTCATAATGCTGATCTGCACGGTGCGCTCCGTTTACTCGTCCTGTTATAGTGCGGCTTGAAAAGTCGCTCATATTAGGGCTATCCAATAGTCGGTATGATCTTTGCGGTAGCGGGTGACATTCAACTACCTTGTGAGTTGTCTGGCGTGTATGAGCCAGACGTTCCACGGGTTGACACCGTTCAGCCGAACCCATAACCCCACTAGATCAAGAGTTGGGTTACCCTTGCTATCTGCCTGAACCAAGTGGGTTTTCAGGGACACTCAGAGGTTTGGGCATCGATGTTCGGCAATACGTCAACTTCGCTTTCACCATCCGTCAGTCCTGCTCTTAAGCATACGTCTGCTAAATCTACCGCTGACGATCGTCGTACAGTCCTGCTTGCTTTGGCTATCGCAACTCTTGTGATCAGGTACAGGCATCATAACGGACGCTTGATTCAAGTGATTCGTCGGGATGGTGTTTTGTACTACTTTACGGTGACCGGTACGTGGAAAGATTTCATTCAAGTACACCTTTAACAAGCACGTAGCAATTCGATTCGCCATCGCGCTTATGTATACTCCGTCAGTGATTCCTGTACGTCCTCTGACACCCAACCCATCCAGGGAAGGACACTGACCCGTAAACGAAGGCGGAGGAGCGTGAATCGTCTCCGGCAATAGTGTAAGCGTCGAATTCCCGTATCGGCCTTTGCCGTCATCTCACCCAACTTTATTTAGGTTCGCTCTGGGGTGAGCCGAAAGATGCGTGGAGGTCCGCGCAGAGATAACACCAGAACAGCTTCCAGGACACCTGCGTACCGATCCTTGCCCAAAGGCTGCTCCTCAATCTACGAAAAGTGGAATACCCGGGAACGCGTCCTATCGCGTCAGCTCTGCTTTTCGCCCCTTATCAGAGGGACGGGTCGAGTCCAACGGCCGACAGCGACGCGTACGAGATGACAGAGAGGCTAGAGCCTAACTGTAAAGACTGGGAATAGAGAGAACACTGGGGAAGCAGACTGAAGTATATCTGGGAGGAGTACCAGTCGAATTGGATGGCAGAGCGAGCAACCGAGCTTTGTCTTCATCCTTCCGCATTGTTACTCGGCCAGGCCTGTCTTAACCCATACCCATCGGTGGACTCTCCTGGGAATGGGTTCTGCAGGTGGGTTGGGCTGGAGACCGAGGGTTTGGTGGAAGCCATAGGCTATGGGCTATGGCGGGTTATGGGCTATCACAGGTGTAGGCCAAGGCAGGTTTGACTGTATTGCGTAGCCCTAGACTACAAAGGCACCCGTTATCTTATCGGCTATCGCCCACAGCCTTGCAGTTCAACTTGAAGCTGAAGCCGCTTTCCGGACGAACGATTGGCTAATATGCATGTTCGTCAATTCTTAACACTCTTATCTGAAAACTGATGCGCAGATTCTTCCGCGCGACTCGCAGGCAGTGAGGCAAAGGACAGTGATCAGCGTACCTGATTATTGATCTTTCGAGCGCCCATGCACCGACGTCCCCAATTAGAGCTTACACAGTTGCCACTGGTGCACGGTATCGAAAAAGAGGCCACCGCACCTATAGCGCCCTGCGTCGCGTGCGCCGAAGAGGGTTACTCGGAGAACGCATTCAGTCGAGGATTCCCATTGCGTTCCAGACTTGTTCCCGGATCTCATCATGTCCGTGCTGTTAGGCCGAGGACATGGGCGCTGCAAGGGGTGCCTATGTTCCCCTACTGCCTCCGCAATGCGAACGGGTGCAATGTATGTGCTTCACTTATTACTGTGAAAGCAGACGATTGTTCCCGTTGTCAACTTCTTCCTTTCACCTAAGGACCCTCTGCGATGGAGCTCACGCAGGAGGAGTACGAGTATGTGTACGCCGCGATGACCCTGTTCTCGGAACATGAGGTGAGTTCTTTGCATTTGTGTACGCCCTGAACTCCAGCTGAGCTCATGTCGCTGCCGTTCTAGTATATCCTTTGTTCGTCCCATCGCTTTTCCTCTCACATCTCGCCGCTGACGTACACTGGTCTATTGCCCTACGCGGATTTCACAGTACCCTTCTACACCTTTTTTGTGAGTCGCACCGAAGGTACTGAAGACCCAATTAAACAAGAAGAAAGGTGTATTACTGGGTGACGACCCTCGACGAAGAGGTACGGGTGGCAGCCAGATCACATAACCATGTCTCTGCCTTACACGGTCTCGACTAGGTCGCGACGATATACCCCCAGAAGTGGCGACTTGGGAAGTTGCTTTTCGTCATTCTAAGATACTTCCCATTTATGATCATTGCTATCGACTTGGCTAGTGCGTCAGTCACCCACATATCTATCCGGATGGTCTGGTGACCATGATACTCTCATGCAATCTTTCAGTGAACTATCGGAGTCGTGCGGTTATATCTGTTCTGGTGCGCACATCGATGTTCTTTTCACGCGTACTTGGTAGCGACGTTCCGTTCATTTGCCGCAGGGATGCAGGGCGTTGTTCCTTCTAGAGATGAGTAAGTTGCACGACACAAGGCGGCAGCCGAATTTCCGTAGTGAATGGTATGCTGATTCAGTCTCGTAGTTGTGCTGAGAATTGACGACTATGCCGGTGATGGTGAGTTCGCCCTTCGTCTATTGTTCAGAAATCATTTAGACTCACCAATAACCGTTCTCTGCCATACAGTTACTCTCTTGCTTTGTCTATGGGCACTACTCGGGGCGTCCAAAAGGCGTTTTCTGGCGCTGTTCGCCTTGCTCTTTACCGCTATGCCCATTGCGCTTTCTATCGTCTTCACAAGCCTCAAAATGACGGAGCGTGAGTCGATTGACCTTGAATTATGGAATGTTGCCGCTGATATCCCACCTTCAAACTCACAGCCGTTCCACAGACAGCCCTGGACGAAGCGATTGGTTTCCCATGCTCCTGGGCAGCTGGAGCAAGAGGGACCCTTCATTACGCTATCCTACAGTATGTCAACTCAGCGAAAACCGCGAGTAAGCTTACAATGCGCCTATCTACCCAAACTCAAGCTGAACTCCGGCGTTACAGTCCTCGCACTCGTAGCGACGATCGTCCTCTTTGTAAGGCACAGGCGGCATACGGGATCGTTATTGAGAGTGATACGACGAGACGGGGGTATACACTATATCACACTCACCGGTACGTCCTCCGACAGCATTGCAGGTTATTGGCAACCTCAGGGATCGTGTAGTGGTACGACTGATGCTAGCGATTACGAACACACCAACAGTGACATGGGTCTGTTCGATTTTGGGGTTCAGCATCGCCTACTCGTTGTGCTAACGTCACCCACAGGCTGTCACCCGCCCTGAAATCGCAGCGTACGTACTTCAGACTCCTATCAAAGTTATTCGCGCTGACCACTGTTCGTAGTGTGACTTATGGGTGCGTTTCAGTATTTGAAGCTAGTACTCTCGCACTTCCGGGTCGGTCGCTAACAGGCTCTCCACTATTTTGCAGTTTCGGTCGTTTGGTGGTTCCTGTCCTGGGTCAGCGTCTCCTGCTCAACATACGCCGGGTCGACTACATGGGATCGGTTCCGATGGCATCCACCTTGCTTTTTGCCCCATCCTCGTCCAGCACCGGAGAAGCGTCTGAAGACTATGACGAATCCACAAAAGTTATATATTGATTGCTGTCCATCGTTACTGGTAATATATTATTGAACATTGGGTTGGATGAGGACAGTATGTATGGCACGAAGATTGTATGAAAGAAGCATATGATGAGGCGTGCTGTCGGGGCTCTGTAAGTTTACCATGGATTGGTCGCCCGTCCATAAGTCAATGAGAATGCCCGTCATGGTGTCCATGAGGATTATGGCTGTGGTCCATGGAAATCTTAATCGTGCCAAGGCCGGGAATAGGAAGCTGGTATAAGCACGGAGTGGAAAGAGAGTCAGCGTACTTGGCTTTGAACGAGATGCCAGTGGTGTCCACGCCGCGTGCGCGTAACTCATCGAGCATCGCCTCCACAGGCCCTACATAGAAGGTCACGTCTGCCTTGTCGAGAAGCGCGATTGGACCACCCTTCTTCCCGAGCCTCCTCCTCGCCTCCACCATGCGAGCAACCAGTTCTTTGGTTCGTTCGCTATGCCCTTCTCCGAGCTTGCAAACAAGGGTCTGTAGCTTGGGACACATACACTCGCCTCCGGGTTCTGCGGAAGACTCGTCCCGTGCAGCAGGCGTGAGTGCCTGAAGAATGAGCGGATCTAGAATCGTTTCCTTGGGCTTCTCGCGGGGTGAAGGTGCATTGGAACCGAGGGAAAGATCGATGGATATGTTATTTTCTGCCTTCCATCGTAATTCAAGCGATTCGACATTCGGGAGGCGTTCTAGGACATATGTAAGAGCCGACTGTGTGAGTGTATGATAGATGAACGTGGCGCAGGACAACTGGTTTCCATATCGCCGGACCCACTCAACGAGAGGGCTACGATTCTCACCTTGCGGTGACCTAGCGTTATAGGTGGCAGAGAGGCGTAAAAGCGATGGAGTGTTGAGAAGGGAAATGAGTTCGATGCTGGGTGCAGACCCATGAACGGTAAGCTCTTGGAGCTTGGGAAGATTCACCGGTTGCTGCGTGCTGACAGTCTGAGGTGCGTCCGGCGAGAATGTGATCGTGCATTGGACGAGGTTCGGTGTGATACTGAGGACGTCAATAGCCTCCTGAGCACTTAAACCATGAGCGTGTGAGGAGCCGATGGTGAGGACGGTTAAATCATCCCATCTCGCATTCACCCTGCAGATGTCCTCGAAGGATGCCACCAGATTCAAGGATGTAAGAGGAGCGTCTAGGACATCGATCTTGCCCCCGCAGTTGGTATGCCACATGCGGTTCTGGGTAGACCCATTGATGCCCTTGTAGTCAATGTCCAGTTCAAGGGATTCCAGCGCCTTACACTTCACTGTCGGGAGCCCCAGCACCGACATCAGCAAAGATTGAGGAGAGGCCATGGTAATGCCGATCTTGAGGCTCTTCCAATCATTGACCCCCTTTTCGATGATTGTCTGGATCGGGTCAGTCGCCCTGGCCCAACCGGCTTCATCCGATATTGCATCGGCGTAGCTCTCGCTGTCAGGGTCTTCCGCAGAGAAGTAAACCTGAAGAGGGCACCCTTGAGAGCGATCAACGAAGACCCCGGCCATCGTGCAAAGCCCCTCCATGCCCTTCCTCCATTTGGTTAACCTCGAGCTATAACCCTCGTCGTCCGTGCTCCGTTTTTTTGGGTATGAGATGACATATAAATTGATGTACGACCATAAGAGAGGGCTGGCGATGGTGACGTCCCGCCACTGGCGGCATACGTGGCTGAGATTCATTACTGGAGGCCTGAGATAATGTCCACAAGGGCTGAAGGTGGAGACGAGCTGGAGAAATATCGCTGTGAGGATATCAGGGTGAAGTCGACGAGTTGGACTGATCAGCTCGCGATGCTTGTCGATGTAGTCGAGGTGAGTTTGCTTCTTGTCCGCCAACACTTTACGGCGTCGATCGAGGTCGGCGATCTCTTCATCGATACCATTCACCACCACTTGACGGGCGTCGATAAGCTTGTTAATCGCTTGGATTTCAGATGTAGGGGGAACATAGTTGGTGCCGAAATGCGGAGCGAAGGGCGATAGAGAATCCATGGCGGTATAGTGCTCGATCAGACGAAGAGTATAATCCTGAGGCGACTGGAGGGTGGTGGCTCGACTGAAGCAAGTGTTCCCCTTAGAGCTAAGAGCCTACGAAGGAAGGTAGGTGATCGCCAAGCGCTACCACGTAGCTGGGGCAGAAATCCTGCTTTGAGGGGCTTCGATTCGCCGCTTGCCTTCGGACATTTTCCGGACCAGACGGTGCTGCAGGTCGACATTCGACATGCAAAGGAGAGGGGGCAAACCTGACCATTCCATGCGTCAATGAGGACCGGGGGCTTCCATGTTCCCTTCTGTCCAAGACGCAAGGCAGAAGAGGAAAGGAGGCTAGAATGAGGAGGTTCGCGAGCAAGACCTACCCTAAACA
This sequence comes from Coprinellus aureogranulatus, assembly GCA_027627275.1. Classification (NCBI taxonomy): domain Eukaryota; kingdom Fungi; phylum Basidiomycota; class Agaricomycetes; order Agaricales; family Psathyrellaceae; genus Coprinellus; species Coprinellus aureogranulatus. The sequence continues at coordinate 6,918 of JANDKE010002324.1, forward strand.
CATCAAACCTATGGGAAAGCTTTTCCGAATCCGCGCATTGCCAACGAGCGTGCCATGGCCAGCGGGCCGCCAGCCTAAGCGCATCATTCAACCTCCCTTACCGCGACCACGACAACTCGTGGGGGCAGGCGTAGAGCGCAGAGCTCTTGGGTTCACCTCATTTCTCGCCATGTGTGCTTGCTCAGGCTTTATTCACTTGTATGACTGATTTGGTTACGCAAACCGTCCGCCCTCGTCGTTCAATAATGCTGACACTACGCTCTTGTTGTTTGAAGAGGAATCTTCGAGGGGTGCTAGAGATGGTCTCAGCAAAACAAGAACGATGACACACTGGACACGACATCGGCTACTATGAGGACGTTTGATTCCTGCCCCCGCTGTGGCTGTCGCCCAGTGTGCCTGCCCGCGTCAAGTGTGAGTAAAGCAAGTTCAATGGGACCCGGACTGGGATCCATAGAGGTTGTTTCGCACCCTTTCTGTATGTACGAGCCACTTTCTTTCCCCCTGCAATCCTCCTTCGATCAGTCACTGACTGCCATTCCATAGGTTGCGAGCATATCGGACTGAATGCTGCTGGGCGATATCTTGTGGGGATCGTCGCTGTTTTCTGCTCTCCGTATGGGTCATTCTGACATGGTTCAAAGGGCTACTTCGCGCTGATGTTGAGGGCTGGGTTGGATGGGGAAACAGCGACTCTACACAAGGAACACCGAGAGTGCATGTGGGATAGCCAAAGAGCACTTCCCCGTCGACGTCAGTTGCAACGAATACGCTGCATAATCTCTCCCCCTCCTTCTCTGACCGCTCAACCTTGCTGGAGACATTTGTCTAAGTACATGTGGTGATCCGCGCACAGTAATTGCATTCTCTACTTTGCCATCACTCAGAAGCGTATCTTATCAGCGCAGTCCTTCATTTCGTCAGGGGACGAGGAAGTCGCCGAAGAACCACCGGGAGTCGGCTACAGCATCTCCTTCAGAAGCTTCTTCCGTCAGAGACCTTTGTTCGCAAATATAAATCCGCGTGCACACCTTGCCCTGTGCCTCCATCTGCACGCACCGTGTCCCTCTCGCCAACAAACCTTTGGGCTCACCTACTTCATGTCTCTCGCGGATGCAGTTGAGACCTGGAGAACGCAGGAGGTGCGTCATTTTGTAGCCCAGTGATAAAGCCAACTGACCATCTGGAATCCACCTCTGGTCGCTAGTCAATTCAAAGTAAGGGNTGGTTTGCCTTATACCNTAGCAAGCTCTTAGCCACACCCAACCCGCTCAAGTATCCTTTTATACCCTCTATGTGAGCCGNCCNTCACTATTGTGGCGATAATTCAACATTGACTGTCGGCCTGTAGGTCTACTACTATGCNACGACGCTGGACGAAGAGGTGCGAGCTGATGACGCCATNTCGGCGNATANCCCCATACTACGGTAACCACGCCTGACTTGTCCAATAGGTCGCTAGCGTGCACCCTCAGAAATGGCGTCTNGGCAAGATACTATTCATGTCTTTGAGATACCTNACATTCGNGGTGATCATCCTCGATCTCATTAGTGCGCCTCCCACCCTTCGTGCGGGACGATCNNCATGCTCATTCCCATTCCCATGCGTATTCATCAGAAAACTACCGAACGTACTTCGTTATCTCTCCANNTGTCAGTATTCACTTCAGGCCNTGGTGAATCATAGACNCCTNACTTGTGACCTCCAGGCCTGCAAAGTGCTTCTCATCCTCTTTCAAGGTCTGCACTGTCGANNTTCGNATTCTCANGCAAGGCACTCATGNATCCTCTTCCAGTTCTCCGCAGGATTGTATCGATCATTGTTGACGGTGAGCACCACCACTCAGTAAAGTGTACGGAGAGTANNCATCAGTGCTAACCATAGTGCTGTAGTATCTGTCGGGCTTGCGCTATGTGCGCTCCTCGGGGCGAAGCGCTGGTCCTTCATCATNATCATGTTCTTNTGCACAGTATGTGGCACATCANNGCCTGTGATCATCCTNTTCTTATANATGNAAGGTACCNCCNGTCNTCAATCTGTTCTTCAACACCATCGGTTTTGTTCAGGTTCCAGGTGAGGGNCGGNTCNTNCTCATGGNCATCGTCACCCGCTTATGGTANAAATNCAGCTTCTCCGATCGGAAAACTTGACAGAGAACTTGGCTATCCGTGCTATCTCGTCGACTCGGCNGATTACGCGNNCACGACAGGAGCTCTCGGTATTGAAGCCCGCTCNTATATCGGCTTCGCGAGGACGACGCGTACGTTCCATTGCTTGTCGNAAAAGCCATGTGTTTGCTTGATTTACACCTTCTTCTCCAGTGCTGTTCATCCTCGCAATCGTCACTGCGATCTATCGATACCGCCACCAGAGCGGTAGATTGCTCAGCGTGCTTCGCCGCGATGGTGGGCTGTACTATCTCGCTTCCTCATGTGAGCGCTCTTCTGGTTCGAATGGTCAGTCACTCATAGGGGTATCGAGTAGTAACAAAACTCTTCGGGGCAATTTTGGATACCCCCAATCTAGCATCTGTACGGTTCGCCACCATCTCTTGCAGCTTCCTGCTGACAATATCATTCTCTGTCAAAGCGCGAAGACATTATGGCGAGCCCCGCATACACGTATGTTGTCCTACTTCCCCTTCGCACCCGTACTCATTTCAACTCATCTCCATAGTATACTGATATCGTAGGCTTCGCATTTTCCCTCAATAGCGCACCATCTCTGATGCGACCACTAGACTTAGCCAGGTCGTGATACCAATACTCGCACAGCGACTTCTCCTCAATCTTCGAAGCGCGGATCGATCAATGGAATCTCAACCTGTCGCATCGTCACTCATGTTCGCAAAGAGCGACTTACGTCACGACTCCTTCAAGGACGACGGATATGACCTCTCTACCATGGGCTCCGGCATCACGTCGAACCGATCTGAGCCACCGGCAAGGGCATAAGCGTCAGGACACTCAAGTTACAAGTATCGAACTTTGCGTAAACTTTGTACAACAAGGCATGCTATATGATCGCATTTACAGGGCTGAATCAAACAAGAAAGGGAGGGCTTGGGTACAGGTTGTACAAACACCGGGATGGGGAATTTTAACAGGGGGGGGATGATCGGGTAAGGAATGGGCTGCT
>JANDKE010002325.1:0-10052 GCA_027627275.1 Coprinellus aureogranulatus
TACCTGGTAAGGTCTCGGTCATTGAATTTGGAACGTTCTCATTCATTGAACATTCGTTGAAAGATCATCTCTCTTTCATAGAGAAAGAGCACAAAGGGTTGATACACGTTGCTCTTCTACGCCATAATGACCCATAAGCACTCCGACCTCTATAGCGTTTCATGTATAAAGAGTTTTATCTCTTTTTCCTTTGGTTCTTTTCCCTCAGTCTTTGTGTGCTTCCACCCTTTCGCTTTGGTCAACGTTCGCCCACATCAAGCGAGGTATGAACGTATATGAACTCCTACCCCAACACAAAGGACTAGGTAAAGGCCTCGAGGTGTTCAAGCCATGCTAGTGTCTAATTGCTCTCGNGACTCTTGCATTGTTTGTAACGACGATATTGCCCCGCTCCGGGGTATAAGAAGGAGGACCCTATCAGTAGGCCCCGCCTTCCATTCATTCGTCATCGAGGACCGCCTCGTCTTCGGGCACCCAGATATCACCAACGTTTTCCTGCCTAACTCCTCCTCGCATATCTTTCTCTCCTACAATGCCATCATGCTCGCCATCCGCAACAACCTCCAGCTNGCCATTTCGGAGGTCCTCTCCTCGAACCCCTGTTCANCACCTNNANCCACCTCCAGCGCAGANNTCACTCCNGAAGTCCCCCTTTCCAANCTNATCTGNGCCTATATCCGCATCGCAGGNTTCAACGAAGCCAAGCACGCNCTACCGTCTTTCGAACGNGCANTGGAGAAAATCCCGGAGTGCNATAGNTCAAAGCAACCATGCACTGGCNCNCAGGAAGGNATCTACTGGGCGGGGCTCGTNAGNCGNATTCGAAANGANTACTGGANGGAGGTNTTGGACAAGGACACTTACGGGACGAAGAGNAGCTTTTATTCNTGCCCCTGCTGTGGAAAGCAGGTCAGGGCGGAGCAGATGAAGAAATCGCTTGGCCTCGACGACGATGACAAACAAGTGAATTGCGAGAAAGATCTGANGAAATGTGATCNNGATGGTGAGCACCNCNACTGCANCGNCGNTACTCNGACGTCTNACTAAANNGTGCAGTAAANGAGNGTCCNGAANCAGCNAAGAAGCGTACACGGAAGGTCAAGCGACGCTCTGTGNACANTCGGAAGGTCGCNAAGAAAGTCGCNTTTGACCCNTACGGGCCGTCCACCAGCAANGTTTCTATGTGAACTACCCAACTTGCGCCTNNCTCGCTTTCTACCTANNTATNTCNTGCTTCCGGNCNTTGNCCTCTCCTTNTTCTTNCACCTTTACAACTGTAACTCNTATTNATNTNCNTCNTGTCCTTNNTNTTTTCACCTTGTTTCCACCCNNCCTTCCNCCATNGCTCATGTTTCCCCCTATTCATNACCTATAGCNTTATGCTCCGTCNTCGCNCTTANTANCNCTNCCGTATNNCATTGTACACNANCCCTCAATNTGCAATTCTNCCGCAGTNCCNGACTCNNCACTGGNNCTAGATCGCCAGCGCTTGATNNGGGACGNCCTTCCNGGAGCTNNGGACTTCAACAAGTTGCTCTCGTGAATCTGGCAACCGCCAGCTACGGCAGTTTCTGTCTTNATTTNCCCTTCCAGCTNCATCAGAGNAAATCTCCGCAAGATCGACGGGCGCTTCAGACACGAGCAGAACGACGATCATGAGCGCCAAATCGAAGCCNTCCAGATGACTAATAGCCCCTATNCGAAANTATTACACGTTTCCGTCGCGTGGGAGGTTCGTTCTTCNACCTCTCACTGCTACGTCTACCAGGGCAGGTTTCTTTTTAGCCCGTAGCGCACCATGCCACCTCGGAGGAGAGTNACTCAAAACGANGGGGTAGAGNTGCACAACCCCGAGGCTGTCATGGCCACAAGGCTCACAGAAATGGCTGCNCAAATGACNGTCGATTCTCTGTACGTCGCACACCTCGATCTGTCTGGAATTCCATCTGAACTTCCCTTCNTNTAGGCGCCAGGGGATNATTATGTTNGANGATGGNCGTCTNGANGANGCNCGGGATTTCTTCTTCGAAAAAGCNAAGGAGTGGGTCGGTAGGGAAACACGTNTACCCTCCATCGGTGGCGGNGACGATGGCGGNGGGTTCAAGAGCGAGAAGTACACCCGTATGTCTCCGCTCGATAGAGCNGGCCTTATGGCGTGTTGTAATGGGATGGGAAAGTACTACGTAGCGAAGAAGGACTTTGAGAGCGTGAGTGTCTCCTCGGTGTGGCTGTATATCCGAGTCGCACTTNCTGACAGACGTNTAGGCTCTNTGCTGGTTCGAAGAGTCNCAAATCNTNTTCTTCCACATGAAGTTNAACACACCACATCCTCAATACGGTGCGTTNGNNNATANAAACCTTCGCTNNCNANCNNNTCTGACNNGTNNCTGTAGATTGGAAAAGCTGGACNCTCGACCTTCCCGAACTNACNTACCAACGCGCNATCGCCTTCATCGGTGCCGCNGAAATCTACCAAAAAATNGGNAACACNGCNTCNCACACCGAACGNAGATGGGAATCNTCNACAGCTGTGGTCAACATGCCNGACGCACATCANACNCCNGCCATGAGGCGTCTGAACGACATGGACAAGATCGGCGCCGCCATTCAGCTCCGCCACCCNGACCCCAACATCTGTCACCTCCTATCCGTGACNTACCCTCGCCTGCAGGTCCAAGGCTCGTGGAAGAAGCTCATGGTCAAGCCTGCACCGAANACTGTCGGNCCCCGACANCGNTTTGGGAGCTTCATCTGGAANAGTCATNTGTATGTCATTGGAGGCTGGGCTGGTGAGATGAATTTCCAGTTCTATAANGACTTNTGGTGTNTGGATCTCAANGACGACAAGTCGAGGCAGTGGAGNTGCCTGCCGGAATACCCGGTCCAGGTCAGCGCGATCCTGAGCGCTTCNATGGTCGTTCANCGTGAAGAGAANCGTGCNTACCTCATCACTGGGCGCCCACAAGTGGANTACTTCGACCTCGTAACCGAGAAGTGGGGTTCTATCAAGACGACCTTCCANNCNACNGACGAAGACAAGAGGTGTGGNGTNAAGAACAACTGGCCTTTCCGCGGNGGCATTCTCACCGACGCGACGACTATGATCAGCAAGGGGAAGATATATACCTTCGGTGGACAACACGGCGATACCAATATTGGATGCAANCTCTTCATGGANCTGGACTTGGCNACNAAGAAGTGGAAGAGGCTNTCGGGGTACGTGATGAATCCCCCNGACGCNGACTACTCNATGCCTGGACCAAGACAATCTGCNTGTGGATGGGTTGGACCGTGCAAGGATCGGATATATATNTTCCTTGGGTATGCGACACGGGATGGGCCTGCGGCGAACCGCAAGACGGAGCTGCATCAGGCCAGNGAAGCGTACCCGTACAGGGATTTCTGGAGTTGGAGTATATCGGAAGGGAAGTGGAGAAGAGAGCGAATTTCGGGTAACCCTCCTNTGTCGAGAGCTGAGATGGGGTGCACTTTCGTGAGTCAACACCGCCTTCGCCTTCNACNACANTCTGATATACCTTCTATAGAACGAGAAGCTGAACAAGGTTGTTGTGTTCGGTGGATACACGCCTGGNATTCCAACGATGTTCATGTCTCAAGGAAAGCAGTGCACCTACTCTTACTATGCCGACACGTTCATCTACGACTACCCACAACCCGACGACAACGAGCTTCCCCCATTNACATCGACGGATCCNGAGAAGTGCACTCCACCCTCTGANACGACTTACCCGAGGTGGAAGCAAGTACTGACGAAGGGTTTCCCGACTTACCGATGCCACTCGCACCTCAATAGCGATCCTGACACNGGGAAGGTGTACCTCTTCGGCGGNTANACNAATACGGACTACGTACCCAGTCGGAATAGCTTCAAGTCGAGGCCTTTCAGCGACGTATGGCAGCTCCGGATGGACGTACCCGGAGAAGGAGGTGACTTTGCCAGTGTCGACATCGCGGAAGAGATGAGGACTGCGAAGATTGGGCCGTGGAAGAGGTGCTTCAACTGCGGGAACTCGGGGATGTGGAAGAGGTGTGCGGGAGCCTGTGGTGGTAAGGCGTACTTCTGTGGGACGGATTGTCAGAAGGAGGGGTGGAGGGAGCATAAGACTATCCATTCATGTAGGAAGGTGTGAGCGAAAGGGCTGTCAGTGTTCGTTCAGGGACAGTAGGCTTCGTGTGTACATGCAGCGCTTGATTGATTCCGCTCATTCCTTGATTGACACAAATACAATTGGCAGGCATCCGTCTCGTTCTAAGCTTTGTGCCTTGTGCATGCTGGTATGAGGTATTTCCAGCGCCAAAAGTCGTACCTTCCCCACCGGGTAATGTAAGTATGTGCTCAGATTGCTTCGCCCACCCAAACTCTACCCCGCTGCAGCCTGCCGACGGTGGTTGTGTCCCAAAATGGATGGACGCGGGACAAATTTGGAACATGTTGGAATGGAGGACTGCGAGCTGGGCGCCTAGACCGATTCTGCGCTTTTTTGACATCGTTGTTTCAGCATGATGTCGGCTGAAAGGCACTGTTGGCGCCCTGGTTCCTCGCACCATGCGAGCACACTGCATTTTTGCTGTCAGGCAGGTGAGATAGCCGTCTCCCGATCCCAATGCAGATTGCTTCCTTTCTCGCTGCCTTTACGAATTTTTGTATAAGGAGGAGCTCGCCGTTCAGGCCTCAGTAGCGACAGGTGACAGGTCCTTTCTTTCGTCTTTGTGCCACTCTCGATAAAGCTCATCCCTCATCCGTCATGCTCGGCCTTCGCCAGTTTGCACTCGCTTTGGTCGCTCTCTTCCTGCTTCCCCCTGTCTTTGGTGCAGCACTCCAACCCCGGGCGTCTGCCCTTCCGTGCACCCTTTCCTGCCATCCGCGCGACCTTCAGGGGAGGAACTTGGTCTCTTCGCTCTTCATAGGCGGGTCGCTTAGATGTGGCTACGGCCCTTCCGACGACAGGTGCTTCTATAATGCGAATGTCGGTACCTCAGGTTCATTTCCTTCCACCCGGAAACCGTAATTCTTATCCAATACATTCCGCCATTACAGACCGGGGTCATAACATACCCTACAGGCTCTGTCTATTTTCAAGAGAACGCGATTTCCACGTGCACACCGACCAGGCGGAATGCTAGGGCTGTTTTCGGTGCTTACCAGGAGAGTCGTAGGAGGCGGGCGGAGGCGCCGACAACAACGATCCCGGAGTCGATAAAGTTACGTGCAAGCTTGAAGAGGTCTACCGGTTCCGATGATGTAACGCACTGAGCGGTACGTCTATTAGTCTTGCCTGCTCTTTCACTCAATTGCAAATGATGACCTTTTCGGGAATAGATTCGGTCTTAGACTTCGACTCGTTCACTGTCGTATTCCGCTCGTGCAGCTCTCCTACGTTTTAAAGCGTAATAATTCTCTAGAGTCCCATGCCACGACGTTCCTTAACTTGACACTCGTTCACCCAACTACGCTCTTAACCCCAATGTCACTTTCGATCTGCGTTATCCGAACCACCTTTCTGCTCTCCGGGCTTGGCGAGGGTTGTGACCTGTGATACGTTCATTCGCCGTCAGTGTACGAGAAATTTCTTGCACATCGCCTTCAGCGTGTAGCACAGTGAACACTACTGTACCTTGTGCGGTCTCCTTAGCTTTCCGGCGTTCGCTCACAGGCTGCAAAAAGGCTGAAAAGGATTGCGAAGTGCTGGGCGCCTAACGCAAGATTTCTGATGACTAATACCCCCTATTTAGGATTTGCTTGGCACGCGCCTTGTTTGTACATGGCTCCCTGTTTACACCTTGTCCTCGACGTTCATCATTCAACCTCCACACTCGTTGGAAGATTCTCCTCAGCTTGACCTAGACCTCATCCACTCATTGACTTCGTTGACCTCGCCCTGAGTCGGCCATGGCGCCCACCAAGCAATGGACGATAACCTCCACGTAAACCCCAAGGCCCAGGATGCAGGTACCGATTTACTTCAGGTTCGGACGGACGGACGGAAGTGTCGACAACCCCGATGTTTCTCGAAACTTGCAGGCAAATTGCTACCTGCACTGTAGCTTCTCCGCAGGCTGCAAAGACTGGCGTAGCGCCAACGAATTGGAATGGCTCCCATCTATTTCGACGGGAAGATAGCGGGTGGCAGTGGCAATCTGCCGGACAACAGCCCTGCTCAAAAGACAAAGCGGGTCAGTCTCATCGTTCTCAGTGGCCCCACTCTGTGGCAACGAGTGACACCTCGACTGGCAGTTTGTGGACGCACTCTCGGCGTACGCGGGCTAAATTGGACTATCTGTCTACTCGATTCACCTTGGGTGCAGCGCACAAAACCTCGAGGAGCGCTCTCGAAGCTAAGAGCGATACTGGTAGGCGTCGACATGTCCCTGATACCCTTTGCGTCGACGAGTGCAGGGAGGGTGCGAAATCGCGTGTGACGTTTGGCACAGGTGGGCGCTCTCGAGCTGCAATTATTCAGTGGGCATGGCTTCTAGACTCACATTGCCAAGCATTACCGCTGTCCTCGAGTTCTCGCATGTCGGTTCACAGGATAGACTTGTCCAGTCGCCCTTTTTTCCCCTCCATCCCTTCCCCATCTCTCTTTCCCAGCTTCCACACACTATGCGCGGCGTTGTCTATCAATCGTCCACCCTGTTGCTTGCTCTCTCGACCGTGCTCTCGACACTGGGTCCTGTCCTCGGTGCCGTGCATCAGCCTCGCGTATTGGATGCATCCCGTCCCTTCACCTGCCCTGTGAAGAATAATGCCGACGACACCCTCCTCCAAGAACGCATCTGGTCCACGGGTATAAGGTGTCACTACGGCATGTTCTTCAATCTATTCATCGACTGTTACTACAACAGTGAGGTACGTCCGTTCACGTCATATTCCTCAACGATAAGGAATGCTGACCTACGCCAATGCGGTCCAGACGGGAAACTTGCTACCTGGGAGCTTCGATCAGATATGCCCAATGCAAGCTCTCTCTAGGTGTACAGTGCCACAGACGGATGTCCTTGGCTCATATGAGGAGAGACTTGGAGTTGGAGATATGGGCCGACATCTTCTGGATCCGTAGGAGATGAAGTTGATACAATAGATGTTTCCAGCGATGTTCGACTACCCACTGATTGGTACGTATCGTGATAAATCGTTGTCAATGATTCTTGGCGTGCTCATTATTCGAATCTATTCACCGTCAGGTTACGACAGATTGAAAAAGAAACTGGGTTTCACTGGAGGCAACCCTTCGCACCTGCTCAACCAACCAATGAGTCGCTATCTCCAGTCGTTCTCTCATCCCACCTCCTCAGCGTATCAATGACCCATGACTAATAGACTCCGACACTATGTCTCCTACCCCATTCCACTATTTCGGCGGAAAAGCGCGGTATTAGGCCTTCTGATTCGATGGCAAGTCGAAGTGTGCCCACCGTTGGAGGATGGTATGGATGCCCAAAGGAACCCTGTTGCTACTCATATACCCTGGGCGCTTAAATGGATCCAGAACCTCCGCAATGCCAAATGGCGGCCCAGTGGAGCACGGCGGAACGTTTTGGAGCGCCTATCGCGCGGNGTTATTCAANTTTCCTAGCCGACGTTCTTTCCGCTTNTCGACGATCCNNNNGNTNGTTGTGGGTACTNTNNTGTATCCCANNNTATCCNANGCCTCCNNGGGCCTTCTNTNCCTCAAATATCNNTGGCGTAACTTACTATCCNCTCGTCCTTGGGACTTGCGNNCAANTTNAGCCNCCGCGGATGNNCNTNCCCGTTCNNCNTTAGNANTGCCCCCGAACTANCAGAAATTCGTCGAGCNGTCTGAATTCCNTGANGTTCAGCCCATCTCTTCAAGCCGAACGANGACTATTGCATTCAATANTCATTGCAACCTTNGACGGTCATTCGCTTGTTTCACGGTGCCAAGCGCTCAGGCGAAACAGGCGTATATCTTCCGCGCCGACATTGCGTCAACGCCGCCCTCAAGCGAGACAATTTTCGCTGTCATNACCCCAAAATCAAAATGCCGGTTGTCCATCTCCCGCTATCAGAACACTTTCTATAAATATGTGTTCGTTGGATTGTCTCTGAAGGTTTTGGCTTTCCCCCAGTACCCCCACTCCCTCCCTCCGGTATCCCAACTCCTNGCNCCATGNTNGGAATNCGCCAGTTCGCACTTGCCCTNGTCGCNCTCTTCTTCCTTCCCTCCGTCCTCGGNGCGGCNCTTCAGCCACGGGCCTCGAATACGCCCTGTACCTACTCCTGCCCTGCCAAAGATGATGACGGCAGGACGTTACGCTCAAGTAGCACCAGTGGCAACGTTCTCAGGTGCAACTACTCCAGTAACGGCGATAGGAACTGCAGGTACAACCGGACAGTATGTTTTGCGTAACNCCTTACATTCGAGGGACGGTACTAATCTACTTTCTTGCAATATCAGACCGGGAACCTGAGCCAGGACAACGACGACGGTGACTGCATGTCGCGTGCCGCCGCTAGCGGCAACTGCCCCTTGCGCAGGCGGGAAGCCAGGGCTGTCTTCGATGCCTACGAAGAGAACCTGAAGAAGCGCGCCGAGGCACCTACGCCTACCGTCCCGGACTACATGAAAGTTCGCTCCGCCCTCAAGAAGAGAGCAAACCAGGGAGCTGCTCGTTAAATACGCATGCTTCGCCTCCTGCTGTCTCTGTATCGTTTGGACACTGAGTACCCCGTTCTGGGTCTCGACAACGACTACAGTTCCATATAGCATACGGCACGGAGCCGAACTCCAGGACCCTACCTTCCCGCCTCTTACACCTCCGCCCATTTCCACCTATCACTCCTTGTATATCTTCCTGTCTTTCCCCGACATTACTACCGTGGACGCTATCCCTCTCAGATACACGAACTCTGTAGTACTTTCTAATTATCGTGAACAGCATTGTACAACCTGTTGTTATACCGTAGTCATTGTGCAAGAGTCGAACTGAATCAGGACATTGCTAATTCTTTCCTTCCTCTTGCCCATGACCGAATGCCTCGGAATTTCGTGATGACTAATCGCCCCTATCATCCAAATGAACCGCACGCGCATAAACATGCGCTCTTGTTCTTCTGCCACCATGTTCCAATTGCTTATCTTTACCAAGTGCCTACTCCTCAACCAATCGACTCCCTGGGAACCGCGCCAAGCGCTTCAGATGTACATGGTTCAACGGGCCTCCGAATCAGCACGTTCAACGGGCGGTAACGTCGACCGCAATCGGGCAACGACCCCGGGAAGGGGCATAATCCTCTCAATGACGCCTACTCCGTCAACAGTCTCCGGAGAACTGGCGTCCATCATCTCTCCAGGGTCTACCTGTGGGCCTCTTTGCGGCAGCTTGTGGTTATCGCTCCCCCCACCATCTGTTTGCTATCAGACGCTGTGTAGTATGCACCCATCTGCACCCTCATCCTGCTTTCCCAGGTCAAACAGAGGCTGCCAGGCTGCGTCCATTGTCTCCAGTGGTGTCCGCTGGTTTCATCCTCAGTATATCGTTTGCTTCTTCCTCAGACTGAGCTGGAATACAACCACATCGAACTGGAAACCCCTGACTGTGCGATAGCATCCGCCCTAAGTGATACAATTCTCGCTGTCATCCGCGAATCAAGGTACCGAGTGTGCATCCTCCGGTACTTATCTGAGCACTTTATATAAATACCACAAGTTCGTCAAATCCTCTCTCAGCGTTTCGGTCAACCCCGCTACCTTCCTGCAGTCCCTCAACCGACTCGCCATGCTCGGAATCCGCCAGTTTGCACTTTCCCTAGTCGCTCTGTTCTTGCTGCCCTCCGTTCTTGACGCAGCGCTCCAACCACGAGCATCAGGTACTCCTTGTACCTACTCCTGCCCTGCAGAAGATAAGCAAGGTAGAGACTTCCGCCCTCCAAGCAGCACTACTGGCACCAGCCTCAAGTGTAACTACTCCAGTAATGGTAGCAGGAACTGTAGATACAACACGGTGGTACTGTTTTACATCTGATCTACTTCGTTTATCCGACGACGATGCTTATTTACGTTATTGCG
>JANDKE010002326.1:0-10050 GCA_027627275.1 Coprinellus aureogranulatus
ATGATTCTCGACGCTCTAATCAAGATTAAGAACGAGATGGACCCGACTCTCACTTTCCGGAGATCCTGCCGAGAGGGAATCTGTGGGAGTTGCGCTATGAACATCGACGGACAGAACACCCTCGCGTGTTTGTGCAGGATCGACAGGGAGGGCTCGAAGGATACCAAGATTTATCCTTTGCCTCACAGTGGGTAGCGTAGTTCGTCTGAGGAAAGGGTGGTTGGCTGACTAGGCGACAGTGTACATTGTTAAGGACCTGGTTCCTGACTTGACGCAATTCTACAAGCAGTACAAGTCTATTCAGCCTTGGTTGCAGAGCAACAACCCACCAGCACAGGGTGAGTTTCCGTTTATGCGTTCGACTTTCTTATGGTGGTTATCTCGCACCTCCACGGCGTGTCTCACACCATCGGCACGCTGAACGTTCGCGCACTCTGGCGCGAATTCGCTCTGTGCTCAGCGAGCAATACTTCTGTTCGTTCTGGGTGCGTCTAGATGAGCCCATTCATTCACAGAGTTCCTTCTTCCATAACGTAACGACTAGTGCTAACCATTCTATTCTTAGGCGAGCACCTCCAATCCCCCGAAGACCGTAAGAAGCTCGATGGTCTCTACGAATGCATCCTCTGCGCCTGCTGCTCGACGTCATGCCCTTCGTATTGGTGGAACCAGGATGAATACCTCGGACCCGCAGCGCTGATGCAGGCGTACCGATGGATTGCTGACTCTCGAGTGCGTACCGTTGCTGTCATCACTCTTTACCTGCACTAACTCTCGTTCTCTCTCCTCTCGCTGTCGTTTCGCTCGCCGTGTCTCACTCTCTCACATCCTCATGTACTCCCTGCGCGGAATACAGGACACGAACGGCCACGAGCGCAAGGAGCGTCTGCAGAACGAGATGAGCATGTACCGATGCCACACCATCTTCAACTGCTCGCGAACTTGCCCGAAGGGTCTCAACCCGGCTGCTGCCATTGCGAAGATCAAGCTCGAGATGGCTGCGTCTGCATGAGGGTCCCTTCAGCCCAATCATTCGAGCGACATGTCCTCATTGAAGTGAGGAACTTGAGAGAGCAGAGTTGGTTAATGGTAGTACATATGAATGTGGTGGTTCCGGTACGGCAATAGGACGCTTTTACACTCTTTCTCTATTTTCTCCTTCGCGTGATTGAAGCGTCTGCGTTGTGGCTAACGTTTGGGCACAGCTAGTCCTCTAACGTCGCCCACCTATGCCAAATGAGTTCAACTTGCCGAAGCTTGAAAGCTTGACGCCGCATTCACGAAACCAGCCTCGAGGAGATCCGAGGTTTCAGCGCCAAGATAAGATTAGATTGCGGGGTAGATGCGCATCATCGTCATCCTGGATCGCAAGTTTCACATGCTTGAACACACTCTGAACGTAAACCCCGCGTTAACATGCAGCTTGAACCCACTCACCCATCCTCTGGCCAGCTATGGCCATCTTCTCGAAACCAGCACGTCTGCTGCCAGCGGACTTTGTGCAGAAACAGCGGCGTCCTCTTGTCCTCGCTGCACTGATCATCGTCCTCTTGCGTTCACGGCTAGGGGAGATTGGGAAGGAGGTAGCGAAGAAGGTGGTGAAGGGGAAGGGGAGGGCGGATGGGAAGTTGAGTAAGGAGGAGAGCTTGAGGGTGTTGCAGAGGGTGTATGAGGAGGTACCCGGCGATGAGGAGACTAAGGTACTGTTGGTGCCGTACCGGGATCGAGTTACGAAGGTGAGCAGACTATTCGACTATGGGGGACGGTGCTAACGGATCGCAGGTTCCGATACGCCCTATACCTCAGGAGAAGCTGGATAACGACAGGAAACACTTCCCACTCCTACCCCCATCGGCGCAGAACAAGCCTAACATCGACATGTCGTTCCTTCGACAGCTGAGAGCTATCCTTCTGAGGATCGTGCTACCGCCGAGTTCATGGGATGGTAAAGGGGCAAGTCCGTTATGGCGAAGTAGACAGGTCGGGATCCTAACGCTGCATTCGGCGTTCCTCGTTCTACGAACGGTGCTGAGTATCCTTGTTGCGAGACTCGATGGGCGGATTGTGCGAGATCTTGTCAAGGGGGATGGCAAGGGATTCCTAAAGGGACTCGGACTGTGGTTCGTCCTTGCGATACCTAGCACATACACTAACTCTATGGTGAGCTGCTTGTTGTTCAGTCATGTACCAAAGTTAATCTTTACTTAGATTCGGCACCTGCAATCCATCCTATCACTAGGCATGCGAACGAAGCTTTCGCGATACGTCAACGATCTGTACCTCTCGTCCTATCCTGACCTGCGGTACTACCGTGTCTCCGCGCACGGTCCAACGTCGGCTGAAGGGGAGGGCCAGGACGCGAAGACGTCCGGCGGACTGGACGGCGTCGAGCAGTACATCACTTCCGATGTTGAGTCCTGGGCGTCTGCGATCTCAGGGATCTACGGAAACCTCCTCAAACCCTCCCTCGACATGCTCCTCTTCACCTCCCAGCTATCCCGCTCCTTGGGATTCCGGGGTACGGCGCTCCTATTTCTGAATTACTACGGCACAGTAGCGATCCTGCGAGCGGTAACGCCGGCGTTTGGGCGACTGGCGGCGATAGAGGCCAAGTTGGAGGGAGAGTATAGGAGGGGAATGGGGAGAGTTGGGAGGGAGAGTGAGGAAGTTGCTTTCTATAATGGGGGGCACAGGGAGAGGGATATTTTGACAAAAGCGTACTTGAGGCTGATCAAGCACGTCAACTCAATATACAAGGTACGCTCGCTTCATTTCCGCAGAGGAATATAACTGATTGTCACCTAGATCCGAATCGCGTATGAGTGGACAGAGGACTTTGTAATCAAGTACCTCTGGTCCGCGGCAGGATACTGCCTCATCGCCGTACCTATCCTCTTCACGCGGACGAAGCGCTCGCTCGGGATCGAAACCACCCCAGGTGACGAAGCTCGAGAGAAAGCTGGGCGGGATGATGCCGTCGCTGCACGCACGGAGACTTACATTTCTAACCGCCGCCTTCTTCTCTCCCTCGCGGACGCCGGCGGGCGTCTCATGTACGCGTACAAGGACCTTCTGGAACTCGCAGGGCTGACAACGCGGATATACACGCTGGTGTCAACGCTGCACCAGCTTCCACCTCTGGAGACGCCTGTCATCAAAGCTGGAGAGGAAATCGATCCGGAAGCGATTGTGTTGAAGAATGTCGACGTGAGGGTACCCGGGGCGACAGAGGTGGATGGTATCCGGGAGATGGATCTTGTATCGAACTTGACGCTGACTGTGAAGCCCGGAGAGCACCTTATGATCACAGGCAGTAACGGTGTAGGCAAGTCCGCCGTCGCCCGCGTCTTCGCAGGTCTCTGGCCCGCATTCGGCGACAACGCCGGCATCCACCGCCCCTCCCCCACGCCTTCCGAAATGCAGAACAACCGCCCCGGCAAACGCTCTTCGTCGTCCCACAACGCTCGTACATGGTCACTGGTTCGCTTTTGGAGAACGTGATTTACCCGGATACGTATAATGACTTTAGGAAGAGCGGGCGGACGGAGGAGGAACTGCAGGAGATTTTGGAGAGTGTGTTTTTGGGGTATTTGAAGGAGAGAGAGGGCGGGTGGGAGACGAGGAAGGAGTGGAGGGATGTGTTGAGTGGAGGGGAGAAGCAGAGGTTGGGCCTTGCGAGGGTGTTTTATAGGAGGCCGAGGTTTGCTGTTTTGGATGGTGAGTGTTGCCTTTCGTGCGACTAGACTGGGGATTGATATCGTGAATTCTAGAGTGCACGAGTGCGGTGTCGAGTGATGTGGAGGGGAGGATGTATGAGAGTGCGAAGGCATTGGGTATCACACTCATCACCATCTCTCTCCGGTGAGCTTTGACTTCACTCTTTGACATATCACAGAGTACTC
Organism: Coprinellus aureogranulatus; assembly: GCA_027627275.1. NCBI lineage: Eukaryota > Fungi > Basidiomycota > Agaricomycetes > Agaricales > Psathyrellaceae > Coprinellus > Coprinellus aureogranulatus. Next base: position 3,903 of record JANDKE010002326.1, read on the forward strand.
ATTCCTCTCTTTCCGATAGGCCGTCTCTCATCAGATATCACACTCAACTGCTCACCCTCGTCGGCGAAGGCACAGGCAAATGGATGCTCCAACGCGTGGGAACAGCAGAAGAGCGGCTGAGCGTCGAACGCGAGATCGCCGTACTCGAGAAGAAACTCGCGGATGTAGAAGCTTGGGAGAAACGCGTCGCCGAGCTCAATAGGATGCTTGGCGCAGAGCAGTGGGATCCCGAGTCCGAGAAGGAGGCTCTGAGATCAAAGCGCGAGGGTGTGACTCCTGCGAAGGAGGCTGAAGCTTTGAAGACGGAAGAGCTTGGAGTACTACAGGAAGAAGACGAGGAGGAGATGGAGGAGAGTGCGAGTGAGTTGGGTGCGCCTAGTGGATCGGAGAACGGGAGTGAGGCGGTTGCGATTACGGAGAGTATATTGCAGGAGTGAGGTTGTACTACCGGTTGAAGCAAACACTTCGCCCTGATGATTGTTGGGTGAGGTCTGGAATGCACGCTAATCTGAGCCGGTGACCACCTTCCGACTGTCGTACGTGGAGTAGCGCTGGCGGAAGGTTTTGAAGTGTAGCTGACTTTGACCTGGGATGTCAACTGGAAGTCTGGACTTATTGAAGTCGAACTACTCTCCCCTCTTCCGAGTTGGACCGATAACGAGTAGTTGTGGATTTTCTTCACCGAGGCGACATAGGTTCTGCAGTTTCTATGGTGGTCAACCTTCACTGTCGTTTACAAAACTTACACCGCCGCTATCAACTCCACGGTGCATGGACAGCTCCCGTTTGCTCCAAGTCGATTAAGGCGCGACGATGATGGGTATGCTTTGGGTTCATTCGCCCACACTAGCAAGTCGTCGGGGCACAAGAACCCCCATTTACTAGGCAACCAACAAATTACTGTGGATGTTCAGGCTTGTTTCCTTTGAAAGCAGCTCGCCCACAAGGACTGTAACAACAGTCGCAGTGGATGTAATGGTGCACAATCGTGGGCTTGTAGGCGAGCACCGCCATAGTACGTTTGTCTTCACATAAAAGGCCCACTCAGTCTTACAGTTCTCCCAATCCCGAGCTCTCTGCAACATCATTCTCCCCGATCGGAGTGTCGCGATAGCGCCATAATCATGACTGAACCCCCTCAACTTGGAACATATATCCGCTTCGACGGCGTATTCGAAGGAGTCCATAATCAGGAAATTGCCGGTGGTCGAGTTATCAGGGCTAACTCAGTTGACCAGGCCGATGGAGGTTAGCAATTGCAGTTCAAAGCTGAGAACTGAGTTTGACAATACCACTTCGCTGATGGATACCGCCAGGAGCGGAGCGCTTAAAGGAAAGATACCGGGCTATGAAGGAGTCAAACTCCCCCAAGTTTTGCGTTACCTGTGAGTAAATATGAAGGATGTTAAGTCCCCCGCAGGCGTTTGAACAATTCAACAGATCTATTCTGTGCGTTCAAGAAGTATGCCAATGAGGATGACTTCGGTAAGGGAAGCCAATATCCGTTGCACCGGTGCTGATACTGCCTAGACCAACTTGCGCGAGTGTTGTTTGACAAATTAAAGGAACTACCTCCTGAAGTCGCTGGTGCACAATAGTCGCTCGTCAACTCGGGGTTTCTATCGTTCTCGAATCTCGTTACCTCGTCGTGCTCAAGCTGCGCGCATCGCTCATTGCGTATTGTTGTAGATATCAGATAGGAATTAAGACAAGAAATTATGTTGTTAATAGTCATAATTCTAGCATTGTGTACTCTCCTTCGAACCCGTTGAGCGCGGTGCAGGCACCAATTGAGTTGTGCAGGCGCTTCGCATGCCGCCGTGCCAGCGGCATGGCTGATGCGCACACGCGTCGGAGTTCCATTCCTCCCTTTCTTCTTGACCACCAATTTCAAATTGTAAACAGTACTCCCTTCTTCATAGTAACGGGGATGGATACAGGTACCGGAGAAGCTGGAGTCTTGGCGAACTTGAAGCTCAACCTGCCAGCGCCTAGGGCCGAACTGACGAAAATGCCGGGCCACCTTTGCAAGTTTGCGATGGCGTTGTGAAGTCCTCCGGTTCCCGTTCGTCCCAGTCAAGTCTTCGCTACTCTTTGCACCGTCTGCACACTTTGGCGGGATATCGCGTACGATACTCCACGACTGTGGAAGCGAAGCGCCTCAGGCTCGAGAAGAAGCACATCTTCAATTCGATTTCGACAAAGCGTCGATCTGGTTTGGACCGCTCCGCCAACATGGGAAGACAACTCGAATTGGACTGCGGTGGCGCCTGCTCCCAGTTTCATGGCAGTTGGGCCCGGACGACTGTGACGCCGCGGTGAATTCGGACTTGGTGAAGATTCTAACAAGCGGCCCACTGGTACAGCGACTTTGTCTCATCGATATACGCCTGGATTACTTGCAAGATTCTGTAAAACGGGTGAAGGAACAAGTCACCCTCACCAGTAACTGGCATGCGCTCAAGTTCCTCAGGATCAAAGTGCTTTCTCATCCTGGACCCAAGCCCTTTGTCCAGAGGGCGGTGTTGTGGGACCTTCATTTTACTTTCCCGCCTGTTAGCTTGACGTCGCTCCATTTCGAAGGCTCCCCTGGCTGGAATCAAAATCATTCGCTCCGGTTTTCGCTGCTGGCACATCGACTCTTGCCATCTGGCGACGCTCGTTCTCAGGAAGATGGATCTCTGGGCCATTCTCATAATTCTATCCCATTACCCGAGACTCCAGGACTTGTCGATGCGCTACCGGCGTCACTGCGGGACCCCCTCAACCCTCTACCCCTTCCTAACTTGCGCGTGCTACGGTACAAATCGTGGACTCTTGAAGACTTGGTGGCCCCCCCGCGACCTCTTCGTGCTCCAGCCCTTGTCGAGTTGGACATCTCGTTCACTTGCGATCCCATGAACGGACAAAACCCAGACTTTGGGGGTAATCATGACTTCAGTGACGGAGATCCATCTTCAAGGCATGGATCAGATATCGTCGATGGAGTCATGTCGTTTATCCAGCGATCCAAGCGACGGTCCCCCGCCTCTCTAATACACGTCTTCCGGTATCGTCTGCTGTATTGGGTTCATTTCTCGAGGGACTGCCGTCGGTAAACCATCTACAGCTCCATGATGTCAACTTGGGCCCTCTCTTCCGACTTCATACTACCCCTGCCACCGATCATCACACTCGTCTCCTCCCGCCTGCAGTCCCTTCAACCGGGCGCGTTGCCCGAAGCTTCCAGTGAAGCATATGTGGATGTATGCACGTATCTCGCGAACCGTTTTTCTGACTCGACCTGCATCCTCAATGCTTTCAAAACTCTAAATTTGGGAATGCGAGGATGTGACCGTGTAGCGCCACATGACACGGGTCACCAGGCCAATGCCCTTTACGTCGCGGTGACAGCTCTGAGGAAGCTTGGGGTGGGTGTCTACGTTTCTGCACCCAATTGGGAGCGGCTCTTGGACTTCTGACGGTGAGTCCACCGAGGCTGTTCCTTTCCTCACTCGTTTACGATTAAACAGGTTTCTCTCCCTTTCTGCCATCTCTTCTAGTTGGATTCACCCTGCAATACTAGACCGTTAACTTGAACTGCCGCTGGCGGGGTAGAGTCTGTACCAGGTCACTTGTGTTCGTGTCGTTACGCTTGCTCTGGTTGGCCTCATGATCATGCGCGAAGTTGGTTGTAGGTTCGGCGCGAGTCTGACCAGTGCACTAGTGCATCGCCTTCCCTTATCGAAGGCCTGCCACAACAATTAAGTGATGTCGATGTGGAAACCTCTATGCAGATAGAGGTACAGCCTGGTACAGCACACACCGCAGCTTGTCAGGTAGATTTCCATTTCCCCCCCCTCCGCACTCGTTCATTTGTTCTACTAATGCGCCAAGTCTTCGGTTATCACAAGACAGCAAGCAAACGTCAATTCATAGAACTTGTATCCTAGTTATGAAACAGGAAGAATCGCAAGAACAATGGTTGTGTACACAGCTCTAGACATTGCCTCGGGCTTCTGTAGGCTTCTGTCTAGTAGACAACACAAGTCCATCAGACATCAGTGTGTGTGTGTGGGTCCGGATTATGATCTAGCTTTTCTCGTCTGCTTTGTACCACCTACTAGGAAGAAGCCCTGTGCCCAGGTTCTTCCGAAATAGGTCGGTAGAAGGAGCCTGACTTGCCCTATATAACCGCTACACAGCAGTTCCACGTTATTCATACCACGACAGACCCCCCGACCTGAACCACCACCATCCACCAATCCATCGACCATGTTGAACAATGGGCGGAATCTGCACGTCGATCAGGCGACACAGGTCGGAGCAAGGAACTATTACAACAATTCATCGTTCAATGTCAACGTCCAACGTACGCTGTTTGAATTCCTGCTTTCCCTCTAACGAATGCTCAATTCCCTGGTCGGACCTCAGCTGGAGGCCACCAAACGACCAACACAGAGATCCACGCGGGGACATATGTTCATAATGAGATACAAAAGACCACCAAAACCAGTACGTTCTCGATGCATCGCTTGGCGAAAACGAAAGACTTATCCTACATTCTCGTTTCTAGCGCTCCAAAGCAATGCTGCTTTGGCGGCACTTCACAACTCTGCCGACCGCTTTGACGCGCCGTCATGCTGGCCAGAAACCAGGGAAGCCGTGCAGGAAGATATCATAAGCTGGATCACGGATGGGGAGGACGACGATCCAAAGAAGATCATGTGGCTACATGGGCCCGCTGGGAGCGGGAAGACCGCGATTGCGGGGTCAGTAGCGGCCACCTGCCATAGCCTGAGGATATTGGCTGGGAGCTTCTTCTTCTCATCCTACGCAGGTGCAGGGGAACGAAGCTCCAAGCGCGGCGTAGTGGCGACGCTGGCGCACTGCTTAACTTGCCACAACGCTCGCTTAGCGGAGAGCATCCTGACTTCCATCGAGCGCGACCCCTCTATATTCCGTAAACGCCTCCGAGATCAGTGCCAGCAGCTGCTAATCGAACCCTTCTACGACGTCGGGGAGGCGCTGGATCTCTCCTCCCGTTCCGAAAGTCTTCATCCTTGACGCATCGACGAGATCGAAGCTCAAGTTCTCGCACTATGAAACGCACTTAGCGCGACGGGGCGAATGAGCGAGACCAGGACCGAGGTTGGGGTCCGCCATAGTCGCTGGAGGCCATGGCTGCTGAGGAGTTTGAGACGAAGAGACCATNGCGCCGGAAGACCCGANACCGTCGTCTGTTCGGCTTCTCTTGAGCTGGCGAGTCGACATTTCGCGGTCGTCGTCTTCGTCGTCGTCGATGGGCAGCGGCATAGTGAGGTCCATGCCTGCGTTGGGGCGTTTGCGNACNCGGATNTCCTTGCGGATGCGAATCTTGATACCTTGATCCGCCAAGGAACAGGAAAGGGGAGTGGATTCTGGGTGAAGCGCTCGTGAGCAGNGNGNNTCGTACCGACANAAAGGCGGGCTTACCTTCCATCCCTGGGAACTTCTTGGCCGTGTAGACATAGAAAGGGGCGGAAAAGATGGACCTGCAGTGCCGTACATTGTTNCTGGAAATGAAGTGTCAGCGCNAAATCGTCGAGACAGTGTGATGATGATGAAAGTCGATCTCCCGAAAGAGCGAAACCATAGAGTTATCGCCGTAGGTGCTGACTNGGACCACCCAGCTGGCGCATACAGATAGAGGCGCCCGAAACGCCAGATTGNCTTTCCAGGGACTTGGAAGAGNACTCACCCAACAACCTCGAANAGACTCAGCTTGAGCCTGTAACTGCCCTCCGTCCTGACGCTGAGATCAGGGAACACGAAGAANCCAGCATCTTGGCGAGGGTCAATANAGTTCGACCCGAGGCATAGGCGATCTCACCTTCGTTGTTGTTTTGAGGGTCCTTCAAGTGATAGAGTGACGAAACGACAGACCCGGTCGTGCACCGCGTACGTCCATCCTGTTTAAGATTCAATTTCGGTGAGACCGCGGACAANCTTTCTAGGCAAGCGGCTACCCACTTTGAGCCAGTGCAGCTCGGTATCGTCGTCGGGCTTGGCGAGACTCGCGAACATGAAGTAGTAGGGATTTTGGAGGAAGGACTGGGCGTAGCTGTTGTCGTCGTCAGGCTGCCGTGAGCTGGAGCTGGGGGTGGGTGATCCTGGGGGCGAGCCTGCT
>JANDKE010002327.1:0-10044 GCA_027627275.1 Coprinellus aureogranulatus
CTTAACGTTCAAGTACTGCAAGTAGAAAGCATGCTCCCAGATATCGACGCCGATGATAGGGACGAGGTTGAGGAGGGGGTCTTGGTTGGGGTCGTAGCGATCTCGAGGCGCTTAGTCTGGGTGTTATATCCCTATCACATCTCTCATCAGCGTTCAATCCCTCTCAACCCTCTGATCGGAGGACCCCTCCAATCGGGTACCCCTCTCTAATCGGAGGACGTAAGAAGAGCAAGAAAGACACGTACAAGCCACCCCCACCCACTCCCCTGAATACCCAGCGTAGCAGCATTAAACTCCTTCTTCAAGTTATCCAAGCTCCCGAACGCGGACTCGATAGCGGACTTGAGGGGCCCGTCTTTGAGGACGCCGCCGTTGCCCTTGTTGGCGGCGGCGCTGGGGGCGAGGTTCTTCCAGAAGAGAGAGTGGTTGATGTGTCCTGTGCGTCATCAGTCGTACGTTTCTCAATACGCAGAGAGGAGAGGGAAGGGTAGGACGGACGAGGGCGAAGGGAGGGATCGCGGAGATCAGATTAGATTAGGACGACGATGACGATATCGATCCATCCCATCGCCTCTGAAACCTCCCTCCCTCCCCCTTCCCTCTCCTTCCCTGTACGAAAAACAGACATAGAAGACACTCACCACCCCCATTAAACTTCAACGCAGCCTGCAACGCAATCCTCTCTTTCGGGGTGGACGCCTTAGCGTAGGCAGCCTCCGCAGCGTTCAACGCATTGACGTAGGTCTGGTGATGCTTCTGATGGTGCAGGGTCATGATTTGCTGGTTGATGTAGGGCTCGAGGGCGTCGTAGGCGTAGGGCAGGGGAGGGAGTTCGTGTGTCATCTTGCTTTCTTCTTTCTGTGGGTGGTAGGACGAGAACTAGGGTGGGTGAAGTGGAAGTGAGATGGGTGAGGGGGGAAGGAAGGAAGAAGAGGGAAGAGCGTGATAAGATGGGTGAATGACTAACGAGCTGATGTCATCGCTTCCCCCGGTCAGGCGTTCGACTGTTCTCGTGTTCGGCGAAGCGTAAGCTGTTCTCGACCTTTCCATCGACCCTCCTTCCCTCTGTCTCCCTTGTCTCCTTCCCGCTTTCCCTCTACCCTTTCGCTTTGATTCCTGCCACCCCATCGACGGTACATAGATCCTGTCTCGGGCGCTGAGTTACACTTACAGAGGGTCAAGACGCCACATGGATGGGATATGAACGAACCCCTATCTCGTTTTGTGGCGAGGTTCGAACACGACACGATTGCGTCGATTCGGCACAGCTCTCGGCTTGGTAGTGAGCTCGCCATTTAGCACCACTCTTCCATCTCCTGAAGAACCCACTTCGAATCGCCAACGAACCCACTTTCCACCTCTGGGAAAGCGTCATGGATTACGCTGGGCCTCCTTTGGACGACAAAGCTGGTTCTGGGCTCTGGGATTTGCGGTAGCCTAGGGCTACGCCCCCGACCCATTCAAACGCGGGCTTTCTCCCTACATAGGCCCGCAGCGAACGCACACGACTCGGAACCCCTCGTCGACCCTTCCGCATCAGTCGAGCGCACCCACTCCTCAAACAAGCGCTCTCTGCCGACGTCGATAAGGGACTTGAACTGCTCGTTCGGACTCTTCGACGGTGGGGGTTGCGCTCTGTCTCGGGATGTGTGTGCTTAATTGTGCAGGTAATCCCGACGCCTATGTTCTCTCTCTATACCCTCTCTACAGTTCAAATGGGCGAACGCCCAGCCGCGCCTGCTCACCTGCCTGCCTTCTCCCCAGATCTGCACTGTCGGTTGGCACACAAGAGCTATCCTCGACCCCTCCATCCTCATACAGTAGCCTCCCCCTCTCCTCGAGCCTCATCTCTGCCATTCCAATATTCAATGCAGGGTGACTCGTGCTTGATGGGATGCGCACGTCCAATGTGGAGGGAGGGACGGGTTTGTCTGTCGTTGTCGATGCTATCTGGTTTCTATTAGTTACCCCTTAATGGTTTCTAGAAGTTATACCACTGACAAGACCAGCCCGACTGGTACCGAAACCAAACGACCCTGCCGTTGGCCCCTCCCTCCATACCGGGAACGTACGCCCCATCAAGCTGTTTTCACTTCGTACTACTTGGGTGTTTGGACACCGATGCGGGTAGCGCTTGATCGGACGATAGGTTTCCCATGGAGGGACTCGGACTCGGAGTGAGGGTGGGTTTGGTGTGTCGTCGATGGCTTGTACCCTCGCCTCAAGAGATGCGTTCCGAACTCGATCTTGTCTATGTCCCGAACTCTCTCGTGTCTATGTTCCGAACTCGTGTCTACGTCTCGAGACCCTCGATGCACGGCGTCTTTCTAGGACTGCACAAAGCCCTATCCTCCTACGACTGGTGTCTCTTCGCTAGCCCGCATCAGACGCACGCGAAACCTATTAATATCCTAATCCTCCATCATCGTCCTCATACACGGTCTCCCCAAGCTACGCACCTTCACAGTCGGGATTCTGAATCTCGATTTGGGTTGTGCTCAAGCTTACAGTTGAGGCGAAGCTGGAGGTCTCCTTGGGTATTGCGGGAGGTCTTGCGGTCAGCTTGTTGTGTATGTGGTTTGGCGCTTCGATGGACGACGTCTTCGCAGGCCGACACGAACCTCCTTCGCCTTACGTCGTTGCTTGAACTCAAGTCGAACGCACAGCGAACCTATCTCAGACCCTCCACGCTTGAAGACTCACGTCCCTCAAGTTGTTCGCTTCGTATGTGGGGCTCTGAGCCCCGATACGAGTGTCACTTGATCTGCAGAGTTGTCAAGCCCATGGAGGTGGAAGGGTTTGACTGTGCTTTAAGTTTTGATACGAGGTTGAACTTGCTAATTGTCTATCAGGGTTTTACTTTGGGCTGTGCGTTCGGCTTGTTGTCTCCGTAGTTCGAGCTTCGATGGGCGGCATCTTGTTAGGACGACACGGGACTCTGCTCGCTCATGCAGCCTCGCCTCTACTTGCTCGGCTTTCAGGCTTATAGAATGCACACGAACCTAGAGTACCATCGACCCTCCACCTCGGAAGCGAACCTCCCTTCAAGCTGCGAACGCCCGCGATTGGAGGTATTCATATACCCAACCCCAATTCGGGTTGCGCTTGATGAAGACGCTATTCATTCCGTGGAGGGGGTTGGCTCCCTGCGTCGTCGATGTCTTGGACCGGCTTTCTGTCTAATTAGCTCTGCGGTGAACGTGGGTTTGTTTCTGGCGCTTTGATGGACGACGTCTTCCTAAGAACAACTTGTTTCTACTGGTCATATCTCCTCGTTCGACATACACTAGTCTTCGGAACTATCCTAACCCCTCCATCCTCGAGAACGGCATCCTTCTCAAGCGAAGCTCACTTGCAGTTGTGGAACTTATCCCCAATGGGAGTGGCGCTTGAGTGATTATGTCGAGACCCGTAATCGGAGGGGTGGTATGGTTCTGACGTCCTCTACGCGGCGATGCAACGATGCCTTGTAACTTCTGTCTACTGTCGGCGAAGTTGAACTAGGGTCTGCGTCTCGACATTTGGCGATCACGGATGGTGTCTTCTCAGGGCTATACAACACTTCCGTTGGACGCATACGAACCTATTCTTGACCCTCCATCTCAGAAACAAGACTCTCCTCAAGCTGCCACTTCGTGGATTGGGGGCTGGGACCCCGATTCAGGATGCGCTTGATGATCTTTAGTGCCGAGGATGGAGGGCGCTTGGTGTGTGGTCTATGCGACAGTAAGGAGCGCCTGGCTACTGTATGTTATGCGTCTCTGGTGTGAACTGTCGATGATTGTTCAGTTCAAGCTCTGGTCATATCTGCTGCCTCGAGTCATTGAACGCACGCCTACCCCTCCATCATTGGAACCGAGGCTCTGCTCAAGCTACGCACCTCCGTGATTGGGATTAAGATTCCAGTGCGGGTTGCGCTTGATTGGACCTTGGTCTGAGTTATGGAGGGAGGAGGGCTCGCGTGATTGATGCCGAGTAGTTCGCTTCTGGACACTGCAGTGGGAATGTTTGCGGGAATCTGATGCCTTACTAGGCTCATGTCGGCACTCTGGAGCGAAACCTAATTTTCACACCTTGGTCGAAATGATTGACATCCTCCGAATACTAGGTCTATCGTCTGCCACATTGCCATTAGATGTATGCATACAGCGAACCAACTGTCGAACCATCCGCCCCGGAAACGAACTTCTCCTCAAGTAATGCACACCTGTGGTTGTGGGTCCGGACATGATACCCGCGGGGTGCGTACGCTTGATCAAGTTCAACTCGAGTGGTGGGTGGTTTGGTGCGTCGTGGACGCCAGGTACCCTCTGCCTAAAACCCCTGCGTTCAGCTCGGTCTTGCGTCCCTGCGTCCTCAGTTTATGGATGACGTCTTCATTGGACTGTGCGAAGTTTTCCGTGGATCGACATCGACATTGGCGACCATCGGAACGCATACGAACTTATTGTTGAACCTCCACCACGGAAACGAGTCTCTCTCTTCAAGCTGCGGCGTCGTCGGTTGGGGACATTGACCCCTGTCCGGGTTGCTCTTGATAGGATCGTTGTTCCGCGGTGGAGGTGGAGCTTGGTTCGCAGTGTCGTCGATGCTATTCTTCTTGCCCCAAGGGTGGCTTCATACACGCGCATGCACAGACCCACCCTCCGCCTTCTGAGATGACCCTTTTATCAAGTTAGGCACATCCGTGATTGGGTGAACTTGTCCTCGATACGGGGTACGCTTGATGGGAATTTTTCAGAGGAGGTGGAGGAGGTTCAGCGCATTGCTCTTTGATGCTATGCTTCCCTCTCTACGATTTCCCTGAGATTAACACTTCTTCTACGTACACAGACGTGGATCTGATGATGCACGTAAACTGTCCATCCGCCCTCCACCTTCGGAAATAGCTTCTCCTCGAGTTGAGCATTTTTGTTATTGGGACCTGGGTTTCAATGCGGATTGCGCGTGATGGGACTTATGTCGATGAGTGGAGGGGGTTGGTTTTGTCGTCCTCGATGTGAGCTACCGTTTGATTGGCGTTAACGCAGATCTAGAGCAGTGCCTGGAGTCTGGACGCTGCTCACACTGGCGGAAAGTTCTATCCTGGTCTGTGCTTATCTATACCGAAGCTCTCTGCAACTCTCGAACGGATCACGTCTTCTTGCTGAATAGACTTGCTTTTGACGCACCAGCAGTCCTGTGTCTCTGCGATTGGATTTACAGATATCAGATGCGGGGATGCGCTTCATTAAATACATCTTATCACGGTGGGGAGGGAGAAACTACGTCGTCGATGCCAGTTCTTCCTACATTCCACCTTCTAAGATAGCTTTCTTCCCAAGTTAAGCACGCCTACAGTTGGGGTTCTTCAGGAGTCCATCCCGCCATGCCACCCTCGCACGGATCTTAGGAGCGCAGAGTCAGGTGAGTTCAGAGAATTATGATAGAGTTAAAGAGATTACATCCAGGGGGTGATAAAGCTAGGACGGGCCATGTATGCTTGGAGTATCGTCGCAACTTGGGATGGCGTCGGATGGGCGCTTGTTTGATCTTATCTTATCTCTGCGGATTTGTAAGCCGGATCTCACATCCCTCCGTCCCGACGCCGAGCGGCGATTTTGCTTTTGCTTTGCTACCACCGCAACACCACCCGGAATCTTTGGGTTGCTCGATCCAAGCAAGGCTCAGACCACTCCTCATCTTCAGCTCTACGCTCGTTTGCGCAAGGGTGCCCCTCCAGATAGAGCGCGACAGGCTCGAGGCCAGAAACGTCACTTCTTTCTCCCATGGGACGCATTGCTATTTGACAAGGATGACCTTGTTTCGGCGTTGCGTCGTTACTTGGGTGGCAAGCCTCTATGTCACTGCATCGTCTTTGATGGACCTTGTAGGTGCCACTCGGTTTCTCAACGGCGCGGCTGTGCCATCCCAGGGTATAAATGCGCCTTTTCACAATGCAGTTCAAAACGCTCCTCTGACAAATACCACATCTCGCTCTCAACCCTTCTCCTTCTCCCGACCGCCATGACTTACGAGAACATCTTGCGCACCATTTTTGCTCATTCTCTGCCCGAGGACCGTACACAAATTGTTCTTCACCCCTCCCAACCGCCTCTCTCGCTAGTGAACGTATGCCGGACCTGGCGCATGCTTGTCCTTTCACAGCCCGAGCTGTGGACGTGCTTCAAGATCATCGAAGGAGCCCTACCAGGCAACTCAGCGTTATATCGCAAGTGTGTGCAGGCTTCCGGGTCTCTCCCTTTGCAGTTGCAGTTGGAAGTCAGACCTTCTCTCGAAAATCTGTTTCTGCCCTCGTCGTCCCTGTTAGATGGTACCCTACTCTCAAGCTCGCGGCGTCTAACGAGCTTGACGCTGACCCGGGTACCCCTCATTCCGATCCACGACTTACGCTCGGGTTACTTCCCCGTTCTCGAATCACTGGCACTCTCCTTCGCGGAAGACGAGCTTCGACTATTCGATTGGAATGCACGGGGGCGTATCAAGGTATTCAAGGAGTGTCCTTCACTACGCCGCGTAGCTCTAGGAAACTGTGGCTTCCGCCAGTGCGACAGCTACCGGGAGTACCACACAATCTTGCTCCCATTCTCGCAGCTTACGCATATCCTGGATACCGACACTCGGGACGACACGTGTAGCGACCGGTTGTTTCTCAAGTACATATACCAGTGCCCTAACCTTCAATACCTCTTTGTCCCTCAGACACCTGAGGACAAGCGAATTGTACTGGGCCATGGTGTGCCTCGGACACCGTACCTTATTGCGCCCTCATTGGAGCACTTGGCGTTGGAGTCGGGAGGGGAGGGGGAGGAGTGGATGTTGATTGTTGCTTCGTTTGCTATGCCGAAGCTCAGGTCGTTTAGGTTGACGTGCAAGACCCTCTCCGCGTGGGTGTTGCTGGACGTGTTCAGGGTGCTACCGTCGGTTGAAAGGTTAGATGTGACCACGGAAGAGGGAGGTGTCGATGAGTTGCTTCGGTTGCTTACCCTGTCGCCCCAGAATGGAGCTCAATCCCTCTTGTTACCGAGGTTGCGTACGCTTGTCTTGACTGTACGTTTTACCCACTGTTTCTTTCGCCGCTTTCAAACTAACTACCTCACATTCTAGGTCCACCAAGAGATAGACACCTTGATCCTCAACCAATTCCTCCAGAGCCGAAGGAACTGTCCTCCGGTCCATAGCCTTCGCGAACTCGTCTTGTGCACTTCGAAGCCGAAGTTCCTCGCAAGTTCGTTTTCCTACATTGCGTTGATTCAGTCCTGGGTCCATAGCGACGACCAGGGAATGGGGTTCAGGTTCGAGAGAATTGTTACAAGCCCCGAGGAGGAGGGTGATGTTCGCCGTTGGAATATGAGATGGATGGACAGGGATCCGGAGTTGCAGGACTGGAGGGAGGTCGTAGGGTTTCTTGGGTCCCTGTAGGGATTAAGTCGCCTATCGCTTTGTGCAGCTTTCTTCTCAGGTTTAGATAAGTAAACATCATATTCGAGTACGATACACAATCGCATATCGTTCAAAGTTACATAGGGCATGTAGGCACATGGTGGGATCTTTGTGGTGAACGTGAACCTCGGAATCTCAGCTTCATATATTTCTCGCAAGGAGGATTCGTAGGCTCGGCTTCTGATTCTCGATGCACACGATATGGCATCTAAGCGTTTACGAGCTGGCTACGAGATGCACGCTCTTATCATACACGTTCGCAAATTCTATTGGCAACACTTACATTCCGAGCGTGAGTGTGGGCCATATGCATAAAGTTACACCCATTGTGGTGAACCTCTTCATTTTGCAATGGGATTTTCAAGCGAGTTGGGCGAGCATTAAAAATGCGCGGGGAGTGGGTAGGCATGAGGTATTGTATACACCTCGAAGATCAAGTCACTGGTACCCAGCGACTCGGAGCAGGTTCACACCGTCATTGGCCTGAAGGCTCTGTTCTCGCGGATGTAGACCCGCTCAATCTTATCTTATCTCTCCGGCTTACTCAGCGCGATCTTCCAGTTCGCACACCCCAGCGGCACCGGGCAATGGGATAGCCCAGTCACCGTGCTTGAGGCTTGACCACGAAGACAATGGACCGTGACGGTATTGCCCTTCTCCTCGACCACCACAAACAGCTACCTGCGCAGCCATTGCGCCCAATGCGCTCATGTCGCTCGGAAAGAACACAGCCCTGAGACTTATGCTCGGATCCTTGGTAGTATCCTTCGATTTGGGGCAACCTGCGCACCTAGCCGAACGCTTACACGGTTACCACATTTGCTGTCCCAGCTGTTCGACTCTCATAGACTCACGCCCAAACAGATTCAAGATGAGGCGATGCACGTTCAGGACCGCTCATCAGGATTGTGATCCACTGTAGAGCTATTCGGCTCTCAGCGTTGGTTTGCGATTTAGAGCCTTTTATCCTTTTGGCCTTGTGGCTGTCATATTTGACTCTGTGGCTCTCAGCTGCCACCAACACGATCCGATGGAAAGGAGCCACTGGTACAGTTCTCAAGCCGACAGGCGGCGAAAGAGCTCAACGGTGCGTGCGTTTGTATGGCAAAATGCACACCAGTCTGTTCACACTCACGTCACAGGTTTTTTACCAAGAGTTAAACGAGATCCTTGTTTAAGAGAACCCCAGCCCTGTTATCTACGCCGACTCGGATAACAGCACCCACCAACGAAGGGTCAGGTTGTCTCGTCCAAGCCAAGTCCAAGCGTCACAAAAGAGAGTGGCGTCGTACCAGTGCTCACATGTTATCACACCTTCATGTCAGAGGCGACTGATAGTGATGCTTGGGAATCAGTAGGTATTCAATTGGCATAGCCTCTATCGTGTCTTCTGACCAAAACCCAGTAAAGGGTATCTTTCGGTTGCTTGCGGAGACTATCTGGCCTCCCTTGTTCGATCGAAGCAGCCCTATGCATCGACCCGTTCACGCCACACATCGACCCACATCACCTGTGGGCTGTACTGAGCGTGTGTGCTGTCGCACGACCATTCGAGATTCCGTATGTGAAAGGAACTCGAATCCCTTTAAAGTCTTGCTTCGACATCCACCCCTAGTAGAAGTCGCCTTTGTAAATTGTGAGCGATGGATCCTCCTCCCGATGCATCGCCGCCTGGAGGGCCTACCCCGTACGGTGGTACGACACCTCATGGGGGTTCGACCCCATATGGCGGTACTACGCCCCCACCAGACACGCCTCCCTCAGACGCACCCCCTCCTGATGTGCCCCCTGAAGAAATGCCCCCTCCCCAGGGACCCCCCTTACCCCACGGGCCGCGCTACCCTCCCCTCCCCTTGCTCCCCTGATTCCACCCCGCATTGGCAATATAGACGAATCTAGTCTCCCAAACACGCACACGTCAAGCGCAAACTCCCACTAGGCTCACGAGGCAATGCGTCTCAGCCAACTTCTATCGAGCACACGATGGGGAGAGTCGAATAGACGCAGGCACTTAGCAGAGTATGAAAGCGGTTCCAGTCCCGCACCGCATCCGTTGCGTCGACACCTGGTGCCGCCTCAGGGTGTGTTGCCTCAGTCAACTGGAATGTGGTTAGTGATGCTGCATTCCGCCGCTCCCTCAGCACTGACACCCCTCAGTAGATAGGTTCGCATCTCCGACTCCGTGAATCCTTTCGAAGCCACACACCCTTGTTTCAAGTTGCTTTGGTTAGCCACCTTCCTCCGAGTGACTTTTCCTTCCGGTGTAGATTCGGACTGCCTGAGGCTGCTCTGTGCGTTCAAACGGCAGCGGCGGAGAGGATTCCTATCTCTACTTCTACCAACTAACTATCAACACAACCAGACAAACCTACTGCTGTAACTTTTCTCATCTCGATCTTCCCGACGCACGACACATGACCGACACCGACGCCTTCGCCTTCGCCTTCCCTCCGATGGCTAGTACACTTGCCTCGCTGTCCATGGAAGTGGGCGATCTTGGACACCGGTCGCACGAAGCACGCGTCGAGTCCACGCTCCCGCCACGCCTTCGACTGAACGCATCCCAGCTGGTCCATTCAGACTCAAAACGGGGCCGAAGGT
>JANDKE010002328.1:0-10044 GCA_027627275.1 Coprinellus aureogranulatus
CTCGCAAATGCACGGGCTCGGAGCCTCATTCCGAGAAGCCGACATATTATGGGCTCCTAGGGATATAGAAAACGCCCAGATATCTGCACTACGGCAGAAATTGGAGTATCAAACAACGCTGAAGTTCAATCGAAGTCTGGTTTGAACGCCGCATTGACGGCGAACGGCAAACGGTTCAGTTTGCAGTTGTTTGATACTCGTACCTACATCATCGTCCTCGGGAAAGCCTTTGCCAAACAACGCCAACTTCGAAACCGCTTCCGTACCGTGACCAAGCCCACGCGCGTTGGAACTTGGACTCATCCCTATCGTTGTCCCGCTTACAGTGCCTTGCAAGATGACATGCACTTTCTTGCCAGTGCGAACGATTTCCTTGCTGATGTGACCCATCAGTTCATCGTCGCGCTCAGCAGCGCTTGACAACCCCAGTGACGTTGGGCGCTCGCCACTCGACATCGTTGTTCCCACTGGCAATTCAAACCAATTCATCGTTCGAACAGCCTCCAACGGGCCCCGAAGCTGGATCTGTCGCTGTTGATGTGACCCTCACACCGTTCAACCAAACAAAGTGTATAAGTTATGCAAATGGCTGTAACTAATCCCACCCAAATAACCCATCGGAGTGTCAGCCTTTGTCTCTTCGTTCCACCCCTTCGACATCAGCCAAGTATAATATTGTGAGCATTGAAGTCCCTAGCACAGGCTCGCGCTGTCCTCACTCTCTGTGTGAACCTGAACTTAATAGCTTGGCCAGTGGATCAAACTATGCCGCCTCGGAATCGAACCAAAGGTACCCGAGGCAAAGGGAGCGCCTCAGACAGCTCGAGACCCGCGAAGAAGAAGGCCAAGCGCAGCAGCGACACCAATGGAAAGGGATCCAGAACGGTGTCCTCCAAGCGGAAAGACCTGTCAAAGCTCTTCGATATGCCTCTCGACATACTGCTCGAGGTGAGTTACGTCGGACGTGCGCCCGTTGATACACTAAAGGGTTTTATGGGGCTTGACTTTTGGCACGAAGGTAGCTGACTCGGTCGTCCACGACCCGTNGGCACTTCACCACATTTCGTCAAAGACCAACACATCTTCGGCGAGACTGAGGGCTTCCACATGTACGCCGTGTCTCCGACCCGTAATTGTAACTCACGCTGACGAGTTCCTACTGCACTATGCAGTGCGACAGGCTTGATTTTCGGGAAGGGCTTGTTCGCTACGAAGGGAGACGTGCATCGTAGGCAACGAAAGATGCTGAACCCAGTATTCTCCGCTGCACATCTCCGAGATATGGGTAAGTATCGTCACCTCCTGACGCTGCAATTATGGGTCGTTTACTATGTCTGGTCTTGTGCAGTGCCGATGTTTTACGACGTAGCACACAAGGTGAGCGCCTAGATTGTTGCAGAGCACCACAGGAGTGACCCCTTGGTAGGTCAGGGATTCGTTCGCGAGAAAGGCTTCAAGCGGTCCTCAAGAAGTGAGATTCCGTAAACGTACAGCGTCGCTTTCCCCTGAACATCACTCTCCTCTAGATCGAAGTTTTGGACTGGATGTCCCGAACTGCACTCGAGCTTATTGGTCAATGTGGTCTTGGGTATTCCTTTGATCCTTTGACCGAAGATGCGGTGGATAATTACTACACTCGCGGAGTCAAGAAGTTCAAGTACGTATTTCCCTTCGGATGTCTTCCAGGGCGAACGATTGAACTTGTCATACCAGCGACGTCCACGGTCGACTCAACATCGCGCAGCAATACATCCTTCCCTACGTGCATAACATAGGAACGCCGAGGTTCCGGAAGTGGGTCGTTGACGTCCTACCATGGAAGCCCTTGAGGGACATGATGGATATCGTGAAGGTGTTGCAGACTGCGGCGGATGAAGTGGTAGGCACAAAGAAGGCGGCGATGAATGAGAAAGGCGGCGGGCTTGAGAAACAGGTCGGACAGGGCAAGGATATCATCAGTATCCTGCGTGAGTGTATCCAACTGTCGAAGTCGTCTGAGACCGATGGAAGTCGTGATTTGATTAGTCAAAGCGAACATGAAGGCGTCGGCGGAGGACAAGCTGACAGACGAAGAAGTCGTCGGTCAAATCGCGTGAGTACAGTTACACGATTTCCGCCCTAGCTGTCCTGACCAAAGTGTGAACATAGGGGTTTCATCTTCGCCGCAATGGACACCAGCTCGAATGCCGTATCGCGTACGCTGTTCTTGTTGAGTCAGAATCCTGCGG
Source organism: Coprinellus aureogranulatus (assembly GCA_027627275.1). NCBI lineage: Eukaryota > Fungi > Basidiomycota > Agaricomycetes > Agaricales > Psathyrellaceae > Coprinellus > Coprinellus aureogranulatus. The sequence goes on from JANDKE010002328.1 coordinate 2,229, forward strand.
CGCAGGATAAGTTGCGAGACGAGATCAGGGAGGCTCATCGGCAGTCTGGCGGCGACCGACTTGGATACGACGAGCTCGATAGGCTCCCATATCTCGATGCTGTTTGCAGAGAGACTCTTCGCGTGTAAGTTGGATTCCATGTTGTTGATGGAGAGCTTATCTAATGTGTCTGCTCACAGCCATCCTCCAGTACCGACGCTCATGCGAGAGTAAGTCGTTTTGCAAATCGCGAAGCTGAGCCGACATTGATTCCTTGCCTGTTTCTCCAAAGGACTTGCGAAGACGTTATCCTCCCGTTCTCTAAGCCCTTGCGAGGCAAGGATGGAACGGAAATGTACGAGGTCCTAGTACCGAAGGGCACCAGCGTTTTCCCTTCTATCCTTTCGTCGAACACCGATCCCAGTGTTTGGGGACCCGACACATATGAGTGGAAGCCCGAACGTTGGATAGAGGGTCTTCCCGGGTCTGTCGAGGATGCGAGGATACCTGGAGTGTATTCACATCTGTAAGTCAGTTCCGTCCATTCGCTCGAAGACAGTATCAACGGATATACCCACTAGAATGTCCTTCATCGCGGGAGGCAGAGCCTGTATCGGCCTGAAGTTCGCGCAGCTGGAGCTGAGTGCGTCGCACTCTCCTTCTTCACGGTCTCGTCTAATCCCATCTTGTTGTCAGAGGTCATCTTGTCAACGCTCGTCGCCAAGTTGAAGTTTAGTCCCGCGAAAGACAAGGTGATACAGTGGAAAATGACGGGAATTGTGACACCAGCAGTTGCGGGGGGAGCCAGGCCTGCAGCTACCTCTAGTAGTCAGCCTTGCCAACTGATAATACGTTGACATACCTTATGGTTGAAAACGAGTTCCAGTACTAGTCGGCACTTGATGTATTATTTGCCTATGCATTCCGTTCCAAACACCGGTAATTGCCGGAGGCTGGAACGCCGCGGCAGCCTTGAAGTCGTTTCGATTCCTCTCCGCTTCCACCATGCAGCAACCGGATGTGACCGTTTCCCGGCTGCTTGCAACCAACGCACCCCCTACGGCACATGAAGCAGACCTCGTTCATCAGCAGGTGGCCTCCCTGCAACGCAAATGAGACGAGACTGAGCGTCAGGAGAAGGAGATGGGATGGAAATCCGATGAAGCACACTGGCGTGCAGTCGATGAACTACGGACCAAGATTCAAGAGCTGAAGGCTCAAGTACAGCAGTACAAAGCCATTCTATCGCCCTGCCGTCGTATGCCAATCGAAATCCTTGCCGAGGTGATCATCGACGTTGTGAAGGAGACGGATATCGCACGTCGTGCTCAAACAGTTGGCAGGATATGCCTAGTCTGCAAAAGCTGGCGTGATGCCGCGTATATGGTTCCCAGACTCTGGAACGAGATGTCTGTCAGCGTCTCAAGCGATGGCTTTTCTTCGGAGGCGCTGAGCTCCTGGTTGTATCGAGCACGGAATATCCCTCGAAGGCTTTCACTCTTCTGTATTCCGGCATGTACGAGATGCAGGCTCGGAGAGCCCGAGCTGTGCCGGTTCTCCAATTCGGACATCGCAAGGCTGCTGAAGGATGGGCCGCCCTTGGAAGCGTTTACGATAAAACCCACAGCCATCGAGTGCTTCGCAAACCTGGCCACCTTACTTTCACAATACGAAATTAGTGGTTCACGGAGTAGCTGGGACTCCCTCAAGTCTCTGACAATCATAGGGAATCACTGGACGCGATGGAACAACATCGCTTCCTCATCCTTCCAGATGGTACCATCGTCAACAACCGACCTCACCCTCCGATTACCAGATCTCCCTGATATCGACTTCAGCGGCCAGGGGATCATGGAGATCAATATGCCGTCGGAAGTTCTTCAACGCCTGACCTCACTGGATTTGACGTGCAACTGGACGATCGATTATATCTTCAAGCTTCTCCAGCAATGCAAGTCCTTGCAGCACCTCAAGGCCGAATTCGATTTTGAGGACGCTTATAGTGATCATTCCTACATGCACTCATTGTTTGAAGCCGACGTTGTACTTCCTCAGCTCCAGACTATGGCCCTGGAACCTATACGAGCAAGCTTGCTACGCGAACTGCCGTACATCGCAGCACCGTCCCTCCTCAAGATGACGCTTACAGTCGCTGGGGGTACAGACTGGTGTATTGGCTGGCAAAGCAGCCGGAACATCGTCGATAACACGGTTGGCTGTGGAAATGGCCCATTAGCTCCTTTCTTCCATGGATCCCGCAGCCCAGCATCCACACTCAAAGCCCTTACCATACGAAACGGTTTATTCGTTGGCGATGACCTGTTTAAGGTCCTCAGTCATCTCACCTCACTTACAACTCTCGCATTGAGTTCTGCTTCGTTCGACGAAAACCTTTTCACCAGGCTTTCTGAAGCGAAGTCTTTGCCTGCTTTGAAGGCCTTGTACCTTCTCTCCCTCCACCTGCCCAGGGTGACCGAACTCATTGACCTGGACAAATTCGTGAAGGAACGGGAGATCAAGCTCACGACTTCGTGGTGTCAGCACTGCAGCATTTTCAGTTCAACGCCGTTCCCTCACGCTCAACATGACTAAGGGGAAGGGCAGGTGAGTGACTTCTTTCATCATGCTCTTATGCAACAAGATGATTTCTAGCAAGAGGGACACCATAAGCATCATACCACAGGAATATCGTGTAACAGTACGCTTCTTATCTGTGCAACCGTATCAGAGTACCTTTCGGGACTCACCTCTTCGCTCCTTGACTCGTCCTTGAGCGATGTCCAGTGCATGACGCGGTGGGCGGCGCTTGGCAAAACGCTAGTTGCGCGATGTGTGCTCTTGTGGGGCCATGCTCCTATCCAACCGGCAACTAGCGAGAGCTTCACTAATCCATGTTTGTGTGTGCACTAACAGCTTAGCACAGGCCTCTCTCCTTCCCCTTTTGTCGTCAGCCTCCATGTCCACTATCGCTAGCCACCTAGCGCAACACTTTCCACTCTAATATCGACCAACACACCGCCCTCAGCGCAAGAAGCGGCGTTCGTACGCGAGGAGGCGAAAGCTGTGGAAGCTGAGCTCCAAGGCGTGGAGCGCCGTGTCCAGGAGATGCTGTTGCAAATCGACCAGCTACGCTCCAGCATTCCGGCACTGGATGGGCGGCTCAAGCAGTATAGGTCGATCCTGTCACCCTTCCGCCAAATCCCGGTCGAAGTCATTGGAGAAACTTTCACCTACCTTGCAGATGGGTTGGACGCCCATGATCTCCAGCAGACAGTGGCGAAGCTATGCCGAGTGTGCAGAAGCTGGAGGGAAGCAGCTTCCCTCGTTCCCGATCTCTGGTGCTCCATATCCGTTGACGTTGCAAGCCGAGGGCTTTCATTCAAGCCCTTGAGCATATGGCTCAGTCGATCGCGGAGCAAGCCAAGGAGTTTGACTTTGTACGGTCACACTGGATGCGGATTCGATTCGAGAAGGTGCGGAGGGAGTGGGGGCTGCCACTTCTCCAACCCGGAGTTGGCGAAGCTGTTGAAGGAGGGACCACCGCTGGACATTCTCACCCTGGCGTGCCCAACTCTGGAATGTTTCGAGAACTTCGCGGCTTCGCTGCAAGGATTTAAGAACGATGGGCCGCACCAGCCGTTGAGGTCCTTGCAGACCCTCGTCATCCTTGCCGGAAGCTGGAGTCGCTGGCTTTACCCGTCTTCATCGCCATTTTTATTCATATCCCCATGCATCTCATCCCTTTCCCTTCAATTACCACCCCAATACACTGTTGGGCACTTGCCGCCCGAGATCAACATCCCACCCGCCATTTTGCAACGCCTCACTTCGCTTGACTTGGTGTGCGACTGGCAATTGGACCACACTTTCAGGCTGCTTCAACACTGCTCTAACCTGGAAACCCTTACTTTAAACCTCAACTGCGTGTCCGACAGTGATCCAGACATTACGACGCCCCGATACCGAACTGCCGTTCTATCCAAACTACGCATATTCACTCTGCGTGGACTGCAAAAATCGACGTTAACGCTATTCAAATTTGTATATGGAGCGTTTCAAACACCGGCGATAGTTGAATTGTCTCTATCCTTTGGCCGAGACGGAGAGTGGTGTCCGGTGGAAAATGGGGTGGGGGGTTGGAAGCCTCTTTGACTATGATTCACCGATGATACTCCCCTGGTGTCTATTGGGAGGCGAATTGGGACCTTCGTTGACTGTAACACCAACTCTGCAAAAGTTGACCATCTCGAATGCCGTGTTCCAAGGAGATACTTTGGTTGAGGGTGTCAAGGAAATAGAGTCTTTGACGCACATGACACTGATTTCCGTTTGCTTCGACCCTAATTCTCTCAGAAGGTTATCCCTAAACCCCCGATATCTACCAAACCTTGAGATGATAAATCTCGTTGGACTCCATCGTCATTTCGATTTCCACTCGCTTGAACTCAAAGCTTTGTCGCGTTGGACCGAAGAGAGAGGCCTCGCCTTGACTTCCTCCTATTGCCAGTCTTGTGGTATGTACCTTTAGTAGTTGATTAATCAAAACGGCTGCTCAAATTTTTCTTCAGTACTCGTCGGGGTTCCCGAACCTTGGTCTCCACCGCTCGGGAACTTCAGCGATGATATCGACTTTGGTACCAGCACTGCGCGGTCGCAATGCGAGGCATTTTGAGATCATGATCGCGTGCTTCAGGCGTACATGCATCGTAATCTCTAAGTATATAACTTATTCAGAAACTTGCCCTGCAATCTAGAACCCTTCAAGTTATAGTATGGCCTCCGCTTGCCACTCTCTGGGCGCTAAGCCGCTTATCAGTTGAGTAACCGAGCCCGATGTTTGGTTACGGCGAGATGGGCAAATACCGGGAACTACCGAGATGAGCCTCTCGTTCGACAGTACTGCGAAGTCTTCTCTCCTTAGCCCACCATGAGTCCAAGCGACTCTTCGCTCCTCCGCTTGTGCTCGACCAATACTCCACCCACAGCGCAGGAGGCCTCCTTTATACTCAGACTGATGCAGGACTTAGAAAAGGAACTTGAAGACACGGAAGGCCGCGCGGAAGCGATGGGACGTGTCGGAGGCATGGAGCCCAAAGTCGACGAGATACTCTCCCAAACGGCGGGATTACAAGCCAAGCTCGAGCAGTGTAGGAAGGTTCTCTCCCCTTCAAGGCGCATCCCTCTGGAAATTCTTGGGGAGACGTTCATGTATCTCCTGGAGGAGCCACATACGGACGCGTTCGCCCAGATGCTAGCAAGACTGTGTCGGGTCTGCAGGCACTGGAGAAATGCTGCGCATATGACCCCGGCCCTTTGGAGCAACCTATCCGTCAGCGTGGCAGCCAGGGGATTCTCGTTTGAGTCCCTCAACGCGTGGCTCAGTCGATCAAGACACATCCCCAAGGTGTTGACTCTGTACAATTACCCAGGATGCGGCCCGACAAGGTGCAGGGGCGGAGAACTCTGTCAATTCTCCAATCCTGAAGTCGCCAAATTATTGAAGGATGGCCCGCGGTTAGACGCGTTCACTGTGGCGTGCCAAACTCCAGAATGCTTCGAGAATTTCTCCTCCTCCCTTCAGGCATTTGCGCTGGACCCGCGGCGTCCTTGGCACTCGCTGAGGTCGATGACTATTCTAGCGGCAGATTGGGACCACTGGATTGATTTCGACTTGTCATCGTTCCTCTTCATACCTCCCTTTGTCACTGCCCTTTCCCTCCAACTCCCTCTCCGACATGCCTTCTCACCACGCTTTCCGCGGGAACTCAATATGCCGCCAGTCATCCTGCAAAATCTTACCACCCTTGATATGTCGTGTGATTGGCCGGCCGATCGTACCCTCCGTGTGCTGCGGCATTGCGTCGATCTGCAAACGCTCACCATCGCCTTCAACGACGCGAGTAGCGACGGGGTCGATCTAGCACTCCTGGCGACACTGCTGCAGTCCGGAGGCGTGCTACTACCTCAATTGCGATCCTGCGATTTCCGACAGCTGCGAGTGCAGATGTTTATCGACCTCTCATTTCTTCTTCGCGCCCCATCCTTGATCGAGGTGTCGTTATCATTTGCATCGGAGGATGAGTGGTGTCCGTTCTACGATCCCGTCGAGGCCGGTCTCACGACCGATGCGGGTGGTGCAGCCTCTTCATTTTTTCAAGGAGGCCATCCGGGGGATTCACCGTCGACTATACAGAAACTCTTCATTACGAACGTCGTCTTTGTTGACGATGGTTTAATTCAAGCAGTGGGCGAACTGCATTCCCTCACAGAGTTGACACTTAATAGTGTGGTAACGCTGGAGAGCTTATTTGTAGATAGACGCGTAGCCTATCGGTAGACGAGATAGCGGCTGAAGAACGTGAGCCGACGAGGCGACGTGTTTGACTCCAAACAGAGTCAAACATCACGTCGCCCTTCCGCGATCCATCGCGTCTTTCTCCCTCATTCTTTCTGCCATCGTCGGCTCACGTCGAGTCCTACGCTGGCGGAGCTCTTTTCTTTCGTCTTCTCGAGTGTTTGGGCGTGTTCAGTTCGGCACGCCTAGGCATATCGTCTTTATCGTCGGTACATCGCACTTTATCGGCTTCAGACGACCCCGAGTTAGGCGCATACAGCCACCGCAACACCGCATATAGCCAAGATGACTCAAGGCCCAGATGAGCCCTCCGTTTCTCTTCCTCCTCCCTCCATCGTCAGGTCAGAGGGTGGGCCGAGGCGAACCCATCCGAATGATGCTGTCGTGGGCCTCCTGAGGAATCTTGACCTCACGGCGCTTCTGTCTCGTAACAAGAAGATTGAGCAGCGCAATAGGGCGCGGGCAGAGAAAAGGTTGGATCTTGCCCTTGCGCCCGCAGACGACGTCGAGATTTCAGACGACGAGTCATACATTACCATCGGTGAGAAGGAGGTGGAGGTCTTAGGGACTCCGGGCATGTTGGACAAGTTGGGAGAGCACCTCCCGAGCTGGGTTCTGGAGAAAATGAACTCGCTCTTGCAGAGGAAGAAAGATGCCTCGGAGAAGGAGAAGCGGGAGCGGGATGAGCTGCAGCGCGAGAAACGCAAGGCAGAGGATGATGAGGACGACGAGTCTAAAACTGCCAGACTGCGCAAGATGCGTTATCACAACCCTTCTGCTGTCGTTCCCTCCCAGTACTCCGAGTGCCAGGAGGTGGATTACCCATTTCCTGCTATTCTTCACTACACCGAGTCGAACACTCGCGTCCCTATGGGAATTTTCACGAACGCGAACCTAAAACTGCTGAACCAGAAACTCTCCTCCATCCCACAGACCAAACTCTCTGGCGACCGAGACCGTGTCGTGATTCTCAATCTCACTCCCTCCAAGCTCGCGCCCCTTGGCATCATCTTCTCCGAGACCGAGTCGCCTAATCCCGATCCTCATGAATGGCGCGAGATTCACCGCAACCACAACCGTTTCCAGGCTGAGCGCGATCCACCTGACGAAGAACCCGAGAACGAATTCTTCTGGTCGCAGCACTACAGTTGGATCAATAAGGCCCCTAACCAGAAGGACAACTGGGAGGCCATCGTGGCTACCGAACTCAGGATGCGGACGGAGCGCAAGGACACGGGCAAGAGGTTCAATGAAGCTGAGTATAGTCAGACCTTCCTTCGTTTCGTCGATAAGTCCGAGGTTGAGAAGAAGAGGAGGCAGCACGAAGAGAGGGAGAGGTATGGGAGGCCTCGTTCCTTTGGCAGAGGAGGCGGTTACGGCGGTGGCCACGGGGGTGGTGGCTACGGTAACGGCGGTTTTGGTGGTGGCTACGCTGGTGGTGGCTACGGAAATGGCTACGGAGGCAGTTATGGAAGTGGCAAT